>OMLB01018265.1:0-12461 GCA_900302555.1 Myripristis jacobus | reverse complement strand
TCACATGAATGTTACCGATCTTTCAAAGGGGAATCTGGAATAGCAACATGTAGACAAATAAATACACAGGGTGCAAAAATTCAGAGGGGACAGTCACATCAGAAACAAGAATATCAGCATTCAAAAGTGTGGCTCTTAAAATAAAATCTGGCTTTTTAAAAGCTTTGATTATTGAAATCACCTGATACATAATTGAGAAAAAAATGTCTGGCTCTTATTTTTTTTAAAATGTTTTTTATTTTGATTGAAATTAAGTGGCTGAATTCAGTCTACATGTGGTGTAATAGTTTTTATTTTGTGTTTTAGGTGCATTATGATTTGGGAGGTATTTTCTTTCAGCAAGGCTGCACAGACCAGCCAGCGTATGAAAAAGCCAGGGAGCACTTCAGACAGACAAAGGAACTGCTACAAAAGGTACAAACACTGGTAATTGTCATGTTTTTTGTTTTTTTGTTTTTTTTGTTATTTAACATTGTCATTTTTTTTCTTACCCTGAATGCTAGTCTGAATTTTAGCCTTGACTGAATGGCCGGTTGTACCTTATATCCAAATTCCTCTGATTCTGATTCTGCGCAATTAAGGAATTAAGAGAACAATGTCTTTTTGAAATGGACATCCATGTATTTTTGAACTATCTTATAGGTTTGACTTAGCTTCATGTGGCCTTCTCAGTATATAAGGACCTTAAAAACCTTCCAGTAAAAATAGACTCTTCCAGCATGACAGCAGTTTGTCACTGACATAGTTTGTGTGGATCTCTCTTTTATTGTCTTGTACGTCCTTCAGCTGGACTCGACCCTTCACGTTCACCTGGATGAGAAGCGTCTGGCTGGCTACTGGAATGCCTGCAAGGCCCTGACAGGAGCCTCGGACACCTCGGACACCCAGACCACTCCATACGAACAGATCAACAGCCTGATCAGGACACACAACTACCAGGTCTGAAATAAATAGTAATAATTCCGGTGTTAGATATGGTTGCTTCTTTACCCGTTGGAAATGACAAAACAAAATTTAGGAATAAGTAAAGTAGTAAGTTAGTAAGTTATGTCTTGACAGAGCATAAAACCTGTGAATGACTTTTCTCTCCCCTGCCCCCCCTCCAGGCTCTTGTTGAGGCCTTCACCAAAGACAACATAACCCGCAGCTTGCCAAACCACTTCAGACGCTCCGTCCTCAGGGAGTTCCTGCATAAAGTCCAACAGGGGTGAGACAACCAACCGAATCAAAACTCCCTGTCAATCAGAAATTACAGATGACGGTTTGATAATTGGATAATTGGAAATTCATTTACTGCATTACTTCTATTGAATCCATATACAGTTAAGGCAAGCAGATTCGGTTCTCAGTTTCTTCTGCTGTTTTCAAATCAGCTGGTGATCGCTTGAGTTGAGAAGATGCTACGGCAGACAGCCTTGTTGTAACAATGAAATCATTTAAAATCCGTTTTTCATGTTGAATTATAAATGTCTTTGGTAAGTAGCTAATAATAAGATGAAAAAGGTACAGGAAGGAAACGTATAGACATATCTTAACATATCTTAAGATAATTACAAGGGGCTGATGCCAGTGCAAACAGGTTCTGACTCCACGCTGTGTGTGCAGGGAGAGAGGCCTGGACGAGGTGTGCTACAAGCTGTGTGTTTGCAACGCTGTGCGAGACGCTCTGGAGGGAGAGGTCCTCAGCATACGCTTCCAGCAGCTGCTGCTCAAGCCGAGCAAACGAATGGTGGACTTCATGTTAGAGGTACAAACCTGCCCATGTGGCCACCATCTGTGTTGGAGAGCATTTCAAGGCAAACTGTCGACGGGCTCATCTTTTGGGTACATCTGATAAATCATGTAGGATTTGAGTTTTGACCTGTAACATGTCATCACCTATCTCTCCTTTATCTACTATCTAATAAAGTGTAAAGACTCAGTTAAATTTACATTTTGAGTTATACTTCTTTTCATTTGATAGACTCAGAACAAACATGATTTGTAGAGACTGATTTTCTCAAGTGCTATAAGGTGTGCTCTGTGTCATGTTGACTTATTGACCTAATTTTACTTTTGGATGACACTGTGCACGTTTTAAAAACACTAGCAACTCATGCATTTAAATCGCATTTCCTTGTCCTGCAGGTATGCACGCGATCCTTGGAGAAGGACCGCCCATCCGAGACATCCAGAAGGAACATGGCCAACTTCATGAAGTGAGTGAGATACGTCAGAATCATTTTACTGACTTAACGGCTTGTCTGCCTCATTGGTTTTATCAGGATGTTTACCACTTTGCCACTGAGGTCAAGTTAAACTGTGCCCTCTCCTTCCTGCAGGACTCTGTGTGAGAGCCTGGAGGATCTCTCCCTGGTGTTTGTGGTGTCGTCTCACAAGCTCTTCATGGAGCTGCTGAAGGAGGAGGAGAGGAAAGTGCTGGTGGAGCAGATGAGGAAGAGGTCGGCCACCATCAACCTCAGCGCCAAGCCTCTGCCTTCATTCTATGACATTCCAGGTGAGCAGCCAGTTTTCATTGCACACAGTACAGGATCGCATGGTTGCCGCTGAAAAAGCTCCTTACCCATCAGCGATATACTACTTTGATAGTGACATTTTGCAGATTGCAGCTTTTTACAGTAATGAGGTACACAAAAGCAAAGCTTCTGTCAGTAAGTGATGTGTCACTGCTCAGTGTTTTTTTTTTTTTTTTTTTGGTTTTTTTTTGACGGCATGTGGAACTGTGTGTTTTGTGCTCCACAGCCTCGGCGAGTGTGAACATCGGGCAGCTGGAGCAGCAGCTCATCCTCTCTCTGGAGCCGCGCAGGATCAGGCAGATCCTCATCGAGCTCCACGGCATGGCAGAGAGACCCTTCTGGAGGGTCAACAGCAAGGTCAGAGGTCAACTAACTGCCACCGCAAGAAAAACAGAAATTAGCGGCTACTATTGTATGTTTAATTGATTGCTCAGTTTAGAATTTGGATATTTATAGTAACACTCTCATTAAGGTGTCACTAAAACGTCTATATTAACAACATTTATGAGCTAATGAACAATGCAGTAGTCAAATGTACAAATAGAAATGAAATCCTTTATATTTCTCATACTGCTGTATTTTCACTGACTTTAATGCTTCTGTTGAATTAACTCCTCCTCTCTTTTGTGTGTGTGTCCAGTGGGAGGTTCCTCCAGACTACATCAACGTGATCCTCGGCATTAAAGACAACCTGACAAAGGACCTGGTGTACATCCTCATGGCCAAAGGCCTCCACTGCATATCCATAAAGGTCTGTTTGCGTTTTCAGCGCTCATGATAAGCAAGAATTTGAGGATGTTTTGAGGAATTTTCAGCCTCTCAGCCATGACACTGAATGAAAAGTTACACAGCTAATGATCTGTTTAGACTGAATAGCATCTGTGTCCTTTTTCTCGAAGCATTTTGGATTTAGTTCTTTACCTGCTGTAGATTAAGTGCACAGACTTTAGCTTGGCCACCTCAATGTTAATCAAAGGCAATGCAGACAGCAAAGACATTTCCTGAAACCCATGATCACAGTTAGACCTACAGTTCATATGTGTTTTATGTATTTCCATACATCAGATCAAAGTAAATCTGATGCGATGTGCTGTGTGTCGTTGCCTCAGGACTTCACCCATGCCCGGCAGCTCTTCTCAGCCTGCCTGGAGCTGGTGACCGAGTTCTCCCCCAAGCTGAGGCAGGTGATGCTGAACGAGATGCTGCTGCTGGAGGTCCGCGCCCACGAGACGATGGCAGCGGAGGGCAGCAGGGAGCGACCGCCTCCCGACCTGGTCAGCAGGGTCAGAGGTTACCTGGAGATGAGGATTCATGGTGGGTGGTCCCTATCGCCATGGAGCCATGATTAAAAACCTTCTGATGGTGTGCTTTGTGGTAAACCCGTCCCTCTGGTGCTGGATTGAGGTGAAAACAACTGCTAAGAATTACATTGCACTTATATTCAGATGCTGTCGAACTGTGGATTATGATTGAATTTTGGGCAAATCACCTGTAATGAACACACCATATATTAGAAATCCTTGGAATTTATGAAATAGGCTGATGGGTGTAGATGATTGGGCAGAGACACGATAAAAAAGGTACAGCTGAGATGTGGATAATGCTAAGTAATATTTTATACTCTTGATCAATCTCATGCAGCTTAAAATATCATCATTTTCTCGGTGTCTGGCTGCAGATCTGCCCCTGCGTCAGGTGGTGGGCGAGGAGTGTGTTGCCTTCATGTTGAACTGGAGGGAGAACGACTACCTGACTCTGCAGGTGCCCCAGTCTCTGGTCATGACCAACCCATACATCAAGGTGAGAGGTCTCTCTTGTTGACCAGCTTCAGCATCTGCAATAATCAGTGTTTACACTTGACTCCACAAGAACATCTTCTTGTGTATTTTATTGAGGAATCAAGAGGATTGAAGAAGTTAAAGTATATTTTCATATCAAAATCCCACTCATTTTTCCTCGCTGGAAAACAGGTTTTTTTTTTTATGATAACATCATACCATAAACCCTAGCTGGTGCCTGATTGGTTTACAGTTTTGACTGACCACTCTCACGTGTTATATCCTGCTCCGACATTTTGTCTCAACAGGAAATGCATCACATTATGGAAACAACATGCTCTTAAAATGCCATTTCACTGTGATTCTGTGTTTTGTTGATTCACCTTAACATCTTGTTTAGACTGTGATGCTTGTTGCTTAATGCCATGTCTCTGTCTTTGACTTTGAAGAGCTCTCTGAATTGCATTGATTGCCAGGCAGTATGCCTCAGTGGATCCAAACACATGCAGGCAGGCGCCCAAGCAGTAAAGTCATGTCCTCTCTGTTTCCTCTGGTAGCTCGGTCAGCTCCTGGCCTCCACTTGCAAGGAGCTCCCAGGTCCTAAAGAGAGTCGGCGCACGGCCAAGGAGCTGTGGGAGGTGGTGGTGCAGATCTGCAGCGTCTCCGTCCAGCACAAGAGGAACAGCGACGGCCGCATTGGCCTCATAAAGCACAGAGAGTCCACCATGGGCATCCTGCAGAGGTACGGCAGGCTGCAGACACACACTCTGACTTCTTTTTATTCTGCTCTTTGCATTGTGTGTATACTTGTTTGACTTACTTCAGATCAAGGTTATAAAACATTTTATCTAATTTCATTTATCCATGTATTTCTATGTACTTGTTATTGTAGATTAACCCAGCTCACTTTATACTAATCTGTCATACTTCCCAGCAGACAGAAATCCTAGAAAGTACTTACTTTTGACGTTCTGTGGGGAAAAGCACTGGTTGTATTTATTACACCACCACCTAAAGGACACTTACAATACTTATAAAAACTTACAACAACATTTCATAGAGTCACCTACTTGATAATGGCCATATTCCTTAGTAAAAGTTAACTGTGCATTCAAGCATTTGATCATAAACATAGGATTTCCTTTACACTCGCCTGAAATGCTGATTTGTATAAGAATAGATCATTTGTCTCATATTTCATTAAAATCTGTCTTTAAGAAGCATGATATGTAGCCCTCTGAAGCCTGTAGACGCTCCGTTACACGACAGGTCAAATAACATGACAGTTGCCTGTGGAGTTCCCGGGTGTTTGTGTTGAAACATACATGTAGTTCTATGTGCCGTGTACCTGTACACTGCTCTGGTATGATCTAATAAGTTCTTTGCTTCTTAAAACCTGTTTAGGAACAAATTCATCACCTTCATCAAGAAACTTCGTGTGAGTACAGGACAAGTTGACATTATCTGTGAAAGTCTTTGGCTGAATGAGCTGCTTTTCCTGAGAGGGACAGGGGACTGATGGCTTTGCTGTCATTGATCACAGGAGCCGCTGGTGCTGACCACCCTCATCTCGCTGTTTGTGAGGCTCCACAGCATCGTGCGGGTAGGTTTCTCACTTTGCTCTGCTCCGACACAAACCAGTCTGGTCCTCTGGGTAACCCGATGTTTCTGTTTCCAGGATGATATCGTCAATGAAGTGACAGCGGAACACCTTTCCATCTGGCCATCTTCTCTCGCAAAGTAAGAGCTCATCTTTTTCAAAAAAACACTCTGGCCTTTGTTCTTCACTAGATTTAGAGTTGAGTCCAAAGAGAGAGGCATTTCCTTAGGCCATTATGACTGTTTCTTGCAGATGCTGCTTTCTAATGTTAAACTTTTCTGAATTTCTTTGTATTTACAAGTGAAATTGACCAAAGCCACTAAATTCGATGTGTTTTTATGTGCCCGTCAGCATTCAAGCGGTGGATGTGGAGGCCGTGGCTGTGACGGTCAAAGAGCTGGTCTCCTACGCGCTCACCCTGAACCCCAACAACCAGTCCTGGCTCATCACACAGGCCGACATCTACTTTGGTAAGAAACACCACACACACTTTCAAGTCAGAAGAGCTCCCAGGTCCCATCTGACGTCAGAAATTATGTCACGAGTAACCTGTGAGATTATCCTCCATCTGTGAGTTTTGTGCAGGAAAAAAGGTTGCCATGTCCAGAATGCTGTTCCTGAGTTTTGGGGTGAGCCTGGGTCAAATAGCATTTGCAAAATAATTCTTGGTGTTTGTTTTAACTTGTTTGGAGAACCAGATGGGTGGATTTACTGCATCTGCATCAGGACAAATTGTCACGTCAGCAAAGGGTTCAATTTCAGAAGAGTACCAAAGTCACTGTTTGTCTTCACCCTCTGCCATTAATTGCACTGCCCTGTATGGCAAACCCCAAACATCTGGCCTCTAAATTGGCTAAAACAAACCAAGAAAAGTATTTGCAAATACACTTTTACCCAGATGTCTGCACTGCAGTCACACCCTCCATTATCCCTCTCTCTCTCTCTCTCTCTGTGTTTAGTGACCAACCAGTACTCTGCCGCCCTGCACTTGTACCTCCAGGCAGGAGCCGTGTGCTCCGACTTCTTCACTAAAGCCGTGCCGCCAGACGTTTACACTGACCAGGTAGACCGGAGGGACGCTCCGCTGCTGTAACCTGTAACTCTCCGACACGTCCGCTCTGAGCCGGGCAGAGAGCGGGTGCAGTTGCTTTTGGAGAGCAGTTTGCTGTCTTGGGCTGTGACTGATAAACCAGAACTGGCTGTCTTCTCGCTGAACCGATGATAGATTTAGATTTTCTTAGGTCCAGTCAGCTGAATTTGCTTCCTAACTGAAAATGAGTGGGAATCTTCAGCCATAGTAATGCTCATTTTTCATCTAAACTGCAGTTGAACAACTCTGTAGGGTTTTAGCTAACTCTTTTCAGAGCAGTTATTTATAGTTTTTTATTTTTCTTTACTTTTTATTTCATCTTTAATTTTGGTTTTCAGTTCAGTTTAGTTTCAATCAGCAGGCAGACAAAAATCTCAACTGAGGAGAAACTAAAGGAGTTGACACACACACGTTTTCATTTGAATGACACGAAAATGAGTTGATCCTGACACATTTTTTCATCCTCAGGTCCTGAAGAGGATGATCAAGTGCTGCTCAATGATGAACTGCCACACGCAGGTCAGAGGTCACTCCACAGTTTACACTCTGTGAATTCAGTTTACCTGCTGATCACTCGGCTCTATCAGTGTATTGATACAGCAGAGGCTTCATTATCGTTTCCTAGTTGACCGAGTGAACATTTGTGACATGTACACAAGTCAGCAGGCTTTAACGTAGTTTGTCTCTTTGTCATCAGGTTGCTGTTCTCTGCCAGTTTCTCCGAGAGGTCGACTACATGACTGCATTCAAAGCTCTTCAGGAGCAAAACAGGTAGGGCTCAGTTTACTGCATCAAACAAAAAGCATTATTATCCATCTCCAGCCTCTGTAACATGTTTTATCTTTAACAGTCACGATGCCATGGACTCGTACTACGACTACATCTGGGACGTCACCATCCTGGAATATCTCACGCGTATCCTTTCATGTGCCGGTATTGATTCATGAGGGCAAATGTTGAGTGTACAGAGCCTCTTCATTGTATCAGTCTCCTCCCCCACTTTTCATAAACGGTGGTTTTCTCTTTCATCATGGCTTTAACCTGGTCAGACTGTCATGAAAAAAGCAGGTGGCTCTATTATTTTGTACTTTTCAGGGTACAGACTGTGTCAAAGTGTCTGTAGTGATGAGGCTGTTATTTTCCCTTGACTGTGACGTCAGACATTCACCACAAACGGGGCGAGAGCGAGAAAAGACAAATAGCAGTAAGCGCTGAAGCCAGTTTGTCATCCAGCAGGTTTCATGCTTGGAGATAATTTTGTAAACCGAACTGTTCAACAGAATCTGATGGCAGGCTGCATGTTTGCTGTTTCTCTGCTTTTCCTCAGATAAAAGCAATCGGACAGACGGAGCTGAATGCCAGTAACCCAGAGGAGGTGCTGCAGCTGGCTGCACAGAAGAGGAAAAAGAAGTTTCTGCAGGCGATGGCTAAGCTCTACTTCTAAAACTAACACACAGTCATTGTCAGTCTTGGAAAAAAATGTACATTTTATTTTTGTGGTAGAAAATAAACATTTTCAAATAAATACAGTTATCATGAGTGATGTTTCATCTCCCTGAGTGAATCAACCAATGCCCTGGTTTTAACAGCATCCATTATAAATAATTTGAGAACATTTTCAGTGGAGCTTTAAATAGTGTTCCAACAGATTTCACCTGTTGGTATATACACATTTCATTTACTAAACAATTGCACCTCTCAAATCTAATTATGGAATGTCATCTCCTATACATGTAATTCATAACAAGCAAACCTCAAGCTTTTTGTTCTAGTGTGTATCGTTTTCAGCTTCTTCTAAAAACTGATCAGTAATACTTTTCCTTGCCACTGTTTTACCCACAGCACCCAGCTGTTGGTGCAGATCTTTGGACAAAAAGCTTTTTGCCAAGATTCAAGTTTCTATAAAACACAAGCATGTAAATTATCCTGGATTATGCATTCAGTCAGGTTTTACATTGTACAACAGCAGGATCTGGCTGCTTGGCAGCGGCGTCTTGCAGCAGCCTCTCACCCAGACAGCTGACGTTGACAGTCTTCCTCGGCCGGCTGGAGGCAGTCATCCGCTCGTCTGGACCACGAGAGCCCGTTTTGGCCCGTCTGCGCTCTGCACTCACACTCAGATCAGATCAGGTTCAGTGAGTCAAAGTCTTCTCTGTGCTGCTGGGTGGAGTGAGGAGCTGGCTCTCCGTCTCTCTGTGACTGACTTCATCCTTCAATGTGTTGCAAAAGAAGAATGAAAAATAAAATCTGTCAATCAAAAAGATAGCAGCTTCAAACAATATCAATATAGTCTGTGATCAATAACTGAAACATCACAATGTGCCTCAGTCTTTCAGAGATCAGTGAGAGGATGGCTGGATAAACCAGTCAATTTAAATGATGCAGCTTTTTCAAAATCAAATTCAGTGTTATGTTGGTCTGAATCTGTTTAAAACAGTTAAGATCTAGTCAGTAACTTTTATCTTTGTTTGAATTATTAAATGACATCAGTATAAAACACTAACCAGCAACGTGATGTAGTCTGCATGTGTCTGGATGTTGTGTCTGTCTTCTGGCTTCACTTTCACAAAATCCTTCAGTAGTGCTCTGTCAAACCTGGCCACGGTTTCTACAAAGGGGGCCATCCAGTCAACGCAGGGCTGCAGGACGTCCCATGACAGACCTGGAGGGAGGGAAAAAAAAAAAAGACAATGACAAAATGCTCATGGCTGTTGCCTGTGCTTTGGTTCAGTTCTCATTTGGGTTGAGCTGTTGACATGAACCTGAAAGCCTGTGACTTGTTTCTACGAATAAACCAGTTAAAGAATATTCTGCTCTACTTCTGGTGTCCTAACAGCTGCAACTCTGCCAGCAAAAACAATATGACAAGATGCAGCTACAGCCAAGAAATAATGAATAATGAATAATAATTCTGATAGCAGTAGTAGACACTGTTCTCTACCATCAAGTTTCACCCACAACACTGAGTTTCTGCAGATGGTACTTTCAACTACGACCACGTTCTGAGATGAAAAGTTTCACACTAACTGCACTACTCCACGTGTGTCTCAACTCATTTCATTTTCAAACAGTGGCCATGCAAATAACGTGCTTCAGCTCTTCACAGATAAAACAGCCAGTGGCTCTAACAGTAGAACTGAATGATATGCAGAACAGAAATTATATTGGGATTATTTTGACAGTTATTGCAACAGCAATATGAGCTCCTGCGATTTGGATAGTGCACTCGGTCATATTGTAATTCTGATAATTGTAAGGATTTTAAGAATTTTGGATCATGAAAGTGAGCACATTTACACACTACATGTTGGCGAAAGCTATTCAATAAACATAGGAACTGTTGCTAAGCTCACAAAACCCTGTATCTGTGAACCTGAGCGCTGTGCAAGCTCACACTATGTTAATCATCACATCTTACATTCTGGCTGTGAATGGAGTCACTCAGAGCTCTTACCTGAAACCTTTTCAACCGTCTCATAATGAAGGAAGTGGCACAACACTGAAGCGGCCAAAACCCGATACTGGAAGTCCAGTGAGTTTATGTTGAGGATGCACAAGTCCAAAAGCTGAGAGACGAGGAAAAAAAGCAGAAACGACATGAGTGATGAGCCAGATTTGACCCCATGATGTTGTCCTTAGTCTTTTATGAACATTAACAAGTGCCAAATCAGGACCCCCAAAATACATGTGACAGGGTTTGAACTCTAGCTGCTATCAGTGTACCCACCTGTGTGATCTGAACGTAGACGTCCTGTGAAAACTGCGGCTCCAGGAGGTCAGAGTTGTCGCTCATCGATGCCATCTGGATGTAGAGCTTCAGCCAAGACACAGCCGTCTCAGGACAGAGGTTCCAATTTAATGCCTGAAAAAAATGTTCAAACCTGATATAAACTGCCATTCTTCTTCTTGTAAAAATTGGGACAAATGCTGATAAACCTCTAGCCAGCCTTTACCTTTAAAATAATCAACTCCATTTGAAGAATCTGGTCTTCAAAGCAGGCCCCGTCTGTCACATACGCCAACTCTGCGAGCTTGGGAGGATAGATTTCCTACGAGGAAAAGAAATGTTACTTAGCACTGTAGCTAAAAGTCCCCCGTCTTCATTAAGCACATTCACATGCATGAGGAATTTGTCTTGGTGTATTGCTGCCAGTAAGCAAATGACAGAGCGGAGGATCTGTGAGCAAGGTGGAACTCCTGCACTATAAAGGCTTTCGACTGCTCTGCCTGCTGGGAGTCTCAGACCAAGCAGAGGCAATGTGTGAAATGTGGCGAGTCTTGAAAGAACAGTGAGGTCTGTTTTTGAAGCGGAGGTGTGAAGTGCATCAACATGATGCTACCAGACCAGGTTAGCTTCCCCGAAAAGCTTCTTCATAAAGAAAAGCGGCATTTCATTGATCCTTATGGGAAATTCTCATTTTGGCTGCTGCTTTTAGAGCTCGGTGTGCGATTTCACCGACAGAACAGCACCATGGGAGCTGATCAGGATTGTGTGGTGGACGTTTGTCGACAGGGAGGTCTGAGTTTGCTTCCTTAAGCTGAGGGCCAGCGTCTCACTGCTACATGCCCCTGCAGCAAAGTTGAACTTAACCTTTATTCTTTTGGGAAACCCGACCCAGATCCTTCTCCTTTTCTGCCTTACCTCCATCTTTGATGCTATGAAAAGACACGTTATCCCGATGAGCTGCAGGCTGCCCTTATCAACGTCGTCCTGGGTCAGCATGAAGCGGTCAAAGTAGTCCTGCGCCAGGTAGAACGTCTGCCGGTGGAGGGTGTAGACCTCGCTCACCTGGGAGGACAAACACAGCACACTGTTTATAACCACAGAAGGGATGGAGCAGCATTTCCTACAAAGACGGGATGTGTGTGAGGATTTATGCTCCTCAGGAAAACAAAGCAAACTGTAAATCTGCATAAAAATCAGATGCAGACAAGATCTTACCTCAACTAACCAGTCCAGCAAGATTGATCTCATCCTCGGTTGTATTCTGGGGTGCTGCTGCAGGAAGCTTTTACTGTGTGTGTACTTCTGCTCCTTGCCAACCATCTTCACCCACACATCTTCAGAGCAACCCCAACTGGACGAGACAGACGCACAGGGAAAACGCACTCATTACCAGTCTGAAAGAGGATCTCAGCAGAGGATGACTGTGGGCTAAACCACTACTGAATAACAGGCGCCACGTTTGTGTTCAGTCACCTCAGAGCAGGGAGAGGAGCCGGCTGGACCACGACCTCTCTGGAGGTGAGGGTCATGTGGCTCGGTTCATCACAGACCTCGCCGATCCCCTTCTCAGGAGTCTCGATGAGAACACAGGGCCTGGCCACACCTTCGAGGACCAGCTGATTCTGAAACGAAAATGAGATTCGTCATCAAGCTTCAGAGAAAACTCACAGCTGTGCGTTGCACCTTGTACTTTACAGTTTGAATTAAGTCACTGAGCAGTGGCTGGTGAATGCCAGTTTTCCAAAAAATT
>OMLB01018264.1:0-27248 GCA_900302555.1 Myripristis jacobus | reverse complement strand
TCTTTAAGAGCCACCGCCCGCCCCCTCTCCTGTATTTTTAGCTGAGCCAGCCACTTCATTTGCTGGATGAGACAGACAGTTGTGTACCGTATGATCTCACTTAATCGTTTTAATAAATGACATCAAATCTTATACTGCGGATTCGCCGTGGGCCCACAGCCAGCTGTTCCCTGGAAATGTCGTAGGGGATACACGTTTGTCTTGCCGCTGTCGGATGCTGAGCCGCGCCAGTGGATGTTTGATGTCCATGATGAAATGCAGTGCTGCACTGGGTAGCGAAGATAAGGCGCAGTGCTTCTGATATGAAATGAATTGCCACACAGCAGTTTAGCTGCAAAATACTCGGTTCGAGGTGGTCCAGCATCTTTTCCCTCAACCTTCTGGTTCCTGTCTTCTCTTGGATTGTGGATAACAAGAAGCCTTCAAGACGGACGGGGTGGTGGAGCATCGAGGGAAAAATAGGGGCAATATGAGAGAGCGGGACTTCATGCCCAATATGGAGAGGGGCAAACCTGCTACTTATACGGGGGACAAAAAGGCAAAGATGGCTGCTAAGACTAACAAGAAGTGGGTGAGACTAGCCACTGTTTTTGCATATGTATTGTCCGTATCCTTAGCAGCCATTATACTGGCAATTTACTACAGCTTGATCTGGAAACCAACCAGTGCATCCTCATATGCGGGGAAGCCGGGGGTGCCTGAGGAGGTCACCACCACCGCAAACATCTCAACTAATATTTCCACTAGTAACAATGTATCAGAGTCGAACTCTACACAGACAGAGCTGCTATCTTTCAACCAGACCAGGCAGGGTGCGAAACCACACAGCCAGGCGTTTCAATGGGATGGCAGAGCCAACGGCGCGGACGGTGCAAGAGCAGAAATTGCGCACTCGCAGCAGGAGGAAGGACTCTACGCATCTTCCCACGGCCACACAACCACAGGAGCCGCGGAGAGATCAGGCACTCTGGCCAGAGACACACATGCATCTCAACACGGAGTGAGCCATTACATCCCGTCAGGCACCAGGGCGTCCGGAGCGGCGCATAACGAAGACGAGGAGCGGGATGCGCACAGGCGGGCTGACGGCGCGGATAAACGCGACCCCGAGCAAGCGGCTGCAGATGCTGCCACTGTTTCTCCTACCGGGGCCGCCTCCGCGACGAGCCAAGCTGGCCTGCGCAGAGGAGACTGATCAGGCCTCTCTACCCACACGCACACGCACAAACACACACACGCACACACACACACTAAAAGACACACACACACTGATCCAACAAGGAGTGTTTCACATGCAGACTGAATGCCGCGGGTCGGATAACAAAGGTCTTCTTCAAACTCATTTTTGCAGAGCGCCTATGGATGCTGAATTGCACAGGCTTCATGCACGTGTAACTGATACCTTATCCTGAAACGACGAGACCTTTCTTCTTCAATGATTATTTTTCTCCCCCCCTTCAACAACTATGCGTTTTTTTCCTTTTAGGCCAACTGTATGCCTTAAGTCAATGTGTGTCTACTTTACCTTGGACAGCTTTTGAGGTTATTAGCCTGTCTATGTACTGTATATGGACAACATTGGTATAGATATTTTGTTAAATAGAACACAGGACATAAATATAACTCACAGGCATACAGCGCTTAAAAATCACTGCCATTCATCGGCTGGTCGAAATCAATATTGCATTATTGCATTTTACATAGGCTATATTTTCTTTCATGGATGAAATCTGGATTCCGAGTATAGAGGAACCTGCATTATTGAGTTACGCTCAGGTATGTGCATATAACCATGTAAATGTATAGTGTATTTGGTAATGTACATAGGGCAGGCATACATCTTTTGGCCTTGATGAACTTTTAGTGTAATTAGATAACTTTTTATTAAGGTTACAGTATGTATAATAGATATACCTATATCACAAGGTACCAATAAACATCCTTAGAAAATGATTCATTTCTATGATTTTATAATATGCAAATTGTGAAATCACAGGTGCCATATTTAATCTGTGCTTTTTAGAGCCACAATAGAATAGAAAATACATATTTGAATAAATGTTGGTTCTTTGGTAACATCTTACATTTGTTTCCAACAAGCCAGATGCATTTTATGGAGTGTGATATATTTTTGCCTGTGAGGCCGTAGATATAGATTGGAAAGACCATGCACACTGTTTAACCCATGTCTCCCTTGCTCTTAATGGGTTTGAGAAATTATGCTGACCGGTGATAATAACCATGCCAGTACAAATAGCACTCAATTTATGGCCAGTCTTGGTACCTGAGCATTTAATCAAATCAATACACCTAAAAGTAGGAAACCCCCTGTGAACTGTAAAGTGTGTGAGCAGAGGAAACTGTCGGCTCCCCTGCAAAAGAGAGGCATTCATCCTCACAGCCTGCCAGGGCTCAGACTCTAGTCGCTGCAGCTCTCGCACAACCACTTCACAGTCACATGTGGTGAACTATGAAGTGGAAATAAGAACCAACCGCCCCGTGCGCTTTCTGCTTGAACATTGAGCAGCATGTGAGGGAGGTGTATTGATTTGACAGCTCTGTTGTTACAGTGTACAAAGGAAAGAAGAACACATTACACAATACTGCTTGGTGCTATTTTGAGACAGCCTCTCTCTGAAAGGCCTGTTTGGCTGAAAGATTGCTTTTCATGCGGGCAGTGACAAGCATCATTCACACTGAAAATAAAACTTCACTTGATTGCCACCAGAAGCAGCCGGTGCCTCAGTAGCAGGGTATGTTACACTGTTCTGCTGGGAGACGGTTAGGTGACCTACTGCTTTGTTAATATGAACCATCAGGTGACAGATTTTCAGAGCCAAAGCCAAGGCATCTGTTTTGGGTGGTAAACAGGATGTCCATTCATCAGGGAAGATTGCACAACAGACTAACATCCTCCACCACAACACAAGCCATGTGTGTCCTAGAGAGCTGTAACACAGTGTGTACAACACCATGGCAGACTAGCCAGTGCTGCAGTCTGTGCGTATCAAAACGGCCTTGACAGACAGGCTTTCAGTGGCTCTTATGGCCTCTTGTGATATGTGCAAGGAGCAATGGCCGACCTATTGATGAAGGAGTCCATCAGCGCTGACAGTTATTGCTGGCAGCTACGTTGGAGCTGGGAGACGGGAACTGACCTTATGACTCCTGAACCCAGTCACCCAGCGAGATGATCACATTATTTGATGGAAATCAGTCATACATTACATAAGAGGGAAAGATGAGATTAATTTGTTTTGTAGCTTTCTCATTCTGGCTCAGGCTAGGCGGTAGATTGCAAGATGTCTTTTTTAAGCAGCAAAATATGAGGAAAAACATTAAATTTAGCAATGCATTAACACATATTCATAGAGCATGTGAATGAAAAAGGTTTAATGGAAGGTTTTTTCCCTCTTCTTTGAAGACCGCCAGGGTTGATTAGTGCTATATGTGGTTAAATCTTGATTTAAATCAAGTCACCTCAATTAACCTACTGATCATAAAAATATGTTATCATAACTGCTTCCATTTACCTTTTTTCATTACTATAAGTATCTTTGTAGCATGGCAATCAACCCATCTTGCAGCTGTACTGGTCACTATCCTAAAAAACAACAAAATTGCATTATCTCATCAACATCATGCCAGCCATGGAGAGTTAGGATCCAGTTATATTACTTGCAATAGCAATCTAAAGTGAGGCATTGTTAAGAAAATTATAAGGGAACAGCTTGCCATGTAGAAGATAGAGGATAAGAATATTTACCAAGGTAGAGGAATCTGTTCAAAGATAATGCTTCTCAGCGCAAAAGTGTTTCTCAAAATCAGCATGGAGGTGACATGCTCATGCTCATGCTATGCTGAAATGTTGTTCTAGAGAGACCCTTCGAGCAAAGCTGGAGGAATCAAAGGCATTTGAATATCACATTGTTTCAGCAAGACATCACCAATGTTTGCAGATACTGACATACTGCCTGCATAAAAACAGCGTACAATAGCCTTCTCATCAATGAAAGGGACAAAATTAAAGGGTGATACATAATTAAACGAACAAAAGGGTCGCTGCGTGCTTTAGTAAGCGCTGTATTGTTGCCTAATCTTGTCTCCTGACTTTTTTTTTGTAATGGTGACTGGAAGGAACCTTCCTTTCCATTCATCATTGAACCATAAATGTTTACATGAATTAATTACTACAGCATTGAAACACTGGGACACAGGTGCAGGCAATTTAATGTATTAGTAAGCAGGCAAACACTGACACTCCAATAGGCCTTTTGTTTTTGTCTCACGCTGCATTGCCTAAGATCCAGGTGTTTATATATTTGCAGGGATATAACAACGAATAATCAGCACTACAATGTAGGCTACTAATTCTATAGGATTCTGATTCCTTTTGTCAGGCTCAAAAGATGAACATACATGCGGTGTGACATTGAATGGTATGGAATATTTATATGCACCCAGTGCTTTAATTTTCACTTTCCAGGAGCTAAAGTTTGTCGCCCAGCAAAAGCAAAGATTATAATGATGAATGAATTAGCTGCAAAGGTCAACACTGAATCACCGGGGATTTGTTGAAAGGTTAAAGTCGCAACTTTTTGCCCTCTGTAACGCTTGTGAAGCCATCTTTTGTTGTAACACTAGAGGTCGACCAGTTTAATCAGTTAAATCAAATTGATTTAAGCAAAACATGCAGCAGAACATCCTAATGTGATGCAGGACTGTTTGCTTGAACTGGATGCTGAATTGGGCAGCTTTGTACATCTATAAAAATCCAAAAAACACAAAAATATGTGTGTGTTTGTAATGAAAGGGTGTCAGCTGAGGTTGTGTGATGGTGCTAACAAAAGGGGTCTGTCTTCAGATGTGTATGGCAGGTAGAACATGGGCAGCCTTGTCAGCCCAGCCTCCTGTTTCCAGGCTGAGGAGGACGGAGAAAAGGCAGGGAGGGGGGTGGGGGACGACACTGTCTGTGATCAGGACAGCTGCTGAGGCGTGGTTGTTACATCCTGTGCCGTGACAGGGCCGGGGGGATGACGCACACACTCAGCAGGGACCATCACCCCGTGCGTGTGCGGTTCTGTCAGGGTCACAGAGCGCGGCCCGGGCCTCCCTCGACTTAACTTATATCAATCAGCTGTAATGAAACACCTCAAGAGCCTCCTGCAGGCCGCTGTGCTCAATCCAAGGCTGTCACAGGCTGTCGAGCAAGACATCGCATTAGCATGTCAGCTTTTAACTTGAATTCTTGGTTACCTGCAGCCGCTGTAAATGCATCTTGAGGGGCTTACGTTCCCAACATTACTGCAGGAAGAAGTTCATATCAATCCAAGCATCTTCACGGTTTGGTATAGTGGCACGTTCTGGTCAGGAACCCCTATAGTCCTCTCTCCAGGCACTATTTGAAATCAGTATTTTAAAAAAAAAAAAAACTAAAGCATGTTGTTGCTCACAGCAAAAGATCTTCCATTTCCTGTGGTGACAGGCTCAGCTGCATGCGCACTGTTTTGCTTTTGAGCTGCTTGGACAAATAGTTGAGCTCCCGTTCATTTTTCCTCTCTAAGAAAAGCTTGCGAGGCTTTACTCCACTGCGGAGTGCAGCTGACATAATCCTACACTACACTTCAATTCTCCATCACAGCCTACAGGACTTATTTCCATATCAACACCCACTGTACTGTAACGGTGCTATTGCATCAGACTCTTCAAACTATTAGCTAACTTGCCACCAAAGTCAAACAGGAGCATTATCACTAGTGAAACAACGGGCTGTTGCTTTAAAAAGGTGACTTTGTGAGTACATGAATCAAGGATCTTTGACCTGTTTTTCAGTGCAGTGAGCAGGCCACTGAGCATCAAGGAGAAACAAGACCACCGTGCATGAGGTCACAAGCCCAAAGTGCTGTGGCTTCAAGGACAGAAGGCTGCCATGGCGAGTGCCTTTGGGAGAGATAATTAAAAGAGTAGCAGGCAGGAGATGTCCCACTTGTAATGCTGGGAGGGAGCGTTTCCAATGTAACAGCCCTGCAGAGAGCTCAATTCAAATTAATCAGACAGGACTCCAGCATGGAGGCAGATTTACAGGGACAACACTTGGCTTCCACAGAGGCCTCATCTGCTCTGACCCTCAGTCCAAGGTGAAACTTCATGTGCTGCTGATGCGTTGTACCTTTCTGTCTCCAGTGCTGGGGAAGCTACTTCGAGAGCAGCATTGAATTAAAGCAAGGCGAACCTCAAGAGAAATATACTTAACCAAAGCTGCTTTGATAAAGTGGTCCAGACTACTTTATAAAAATCCTCAACTCAAATATGAAATTATTGTAACAACTCATAGAGAATTAAGTCACATGCCAGAGAAAAATGCATTTGAGTTTACTGCAAAAAGCTCATCTGTTTACCTCATCACTCTGCCTGTAGACTATATCGCTAATGGGTCACACATGGTAACAAAAAAAAAAAAAAAAAGAAATGCAGTTTTGTTTTTTGATGCATTACCCATCATTCAGATAGTTGCCTTCCAGATATTAGAGTCCAGGGATGACAGATTGCACCAAGCAGAATTACTTAGCACAGGTAAGTTCAGAAATAGCACGCCACAATTTAAAAGATAGCAATTACTACTTGACATTTCAAATTTCAAGCTGTTTTACAAATTCTTTTTTTTTTTTTTTTTTTTGCAACAGCAATCCAACCTCCTGGAAAAAACCTTGAAACCTAAACCCATCTAAACCAGTCTCATCTGAATTCTGCATTGGGTGGGGGGAGTTAAGGGTGGTTATATTTTTCTTGTATGTGAAACACATCAAATCTAGATTTTGAAACATTTTACTTGTACAATTTTCACAACTACAGTGGTCAAGAAACATTAATCAACTTGCGCCTGTTAGGGCCCAAAACTGTAATTACCAACACCAAAAATAGTGAGAGGAGCTAACTGCTAAGTTGAACTACCAGCAAGCTACAGCAAAGTGTAATTAAACCACTTGTTTAATTAAAGTGAAGTCACTCCCAAACACTTCCTTTGTCACTGCAGCAGCTCTGTTTTTCTGTAGTGATCGGCGCTCTCCAGAGATCTGATTCTCACACATCGACGGTGGCGACTTGAGCCGCAGGTGCATCGGACAGAAAGAGGCGAGGCAGAGAGGGAGGGAGAGCGTGAGACGTTGTGACAGTGCAACAGAACAATGCCAGTCATGACGGAGATTCTGCTGCCAAAACAGAAGAGACATGGTCGGAAATGCGGAAAACCTTTATTGATGTTCTGTATGCCTCCTTCCAATTGTTTTACAATTAGTTATGTTGCACACAGGAGCTTTCCTGAACAATAAAAAGCTGCAAACACTCCTCGATACACAACAAACACGCACACACACACACACACACTCGCTCACTCACTCATACACACTTGTTCCTTCCCAGATTCCTACAGTGTGTGAGAACATGGAGGACAGTGGTGGACACCCAGGGGAGCAACACAATCACTTGTCATATTTATCATGAAGCACGGTGATGATGCAGACGTCTAATAACCCTTGAACCAGCAAATTAATTACTGAAACACACCAACAACAATAATTACTGTGTGCTGAAAATGACCAGGGGAGGAGCTTCCCAACAGCTGCACAGCTGAGGCCCATTCCACTCTGTACTCCAGATTAGAACTTCACTGACTGAATCCCAGAAGGATTAAGAAAAACTTTAAAGCAAATCAGTAAATCACGTGAACTGATGAACTACTTAATTTTTCAAACAAAAGAGCATTTCCTATATCATGTCATTCCTTATATAAAATAAGGCCGTAATTCAAAACAGCACTAAATATTGGGTGTTGACAGCTGGAATGGCCTCAGCCCCTCTGACTGGTTCTTTCTTATTTAACTGCAGATTATGGGACCTGGCAGAGGATGTCCACTATGTTCTCTACTTACAATTACAGCTCTGTATGTTATGAGGCTCTACTTGTTACCAAACTCGATACCAAAGTGAGATAACATAAAATAGTAATAAATAAAAAAAATCCATTAATTTTACAGAAAAAAACAGTCACTAATGCACATAAACATTGTCTCAAAAGTGATTTAGCTTTGCAGAATTAAACTAGTTAACATTCACTTGTCCAAATGGAGAGGCAAATAAATAAAATCAACAATAATGATGCACTGTGCAAACTCTGTTAGTACAGTACATGTACACTATCTTATAATAAACCATGAAATAAAGAGGTACATCTTCAGTATTGAATAACCTAATATGCAAGGCACAGCAACTGACTAAATTCTCGAAGAGGAAGCCTTTAAAACGTATTAGTTGTCACTCACTAATATAAAACAGGACATGACATTTCCAGTGGGAATTACAGCTGAATCCCAATGTCTGGACTGATGTATTTCCAATTTCTCAGCAGTCCAAAATGGGTCAAGGGTCTGAATTAAGAAAAAAACGTTCAAGACCATTCCACCCTACTAAACCAGGAATATTTAAGTTGGCTGTGCAAATGCAGCATCAGCAATTCAGCATCTGGGTTGTATTAGAAAAAAATAGTATGAGTGATGAATGCAAAGAGAATGTCAAACCATGTAATTACTAAATCCTCAAGCTCCAAAAAATAAAAATAAATGGCCTGCACAGGTTTATACTCCAAGTGTTACTCCATTAGAGCATCATGAGTAATCATTTTCTTCCAAAATTTTGACAAATCATATTAGTCATACACAACTTCATGTATTTTATGCTTTGAACTGCGGCTGAGGCCCTTGTAAACTTTCTTGAAAAGAATCTTAATTTTAAACCAAACAGGTTTTATGGAGCAAAATAACCGTGTGTTCAAGGGCAGCCTTGATTTTTAAGCCTACGGTTTTATTGATCACTTAACAAGAATTTTTTTAGGACATCCAAAATGTTTCTCATGCCAGTAATGTATGTTTGAAGAAAATGCCATCAGTCTGCCGTGAGCTGGTGACAATCCTAATGCCTCTTAAAATCAAGTTTTATTGCTGATAACTTACCAAAACCTGGTTGTACCCCATTGACTTTCAATAGCATCCCATTCTTTCCAAAACAATAACATTTTAGTCAGTAACAACGTTTTGGAAGCTTATAGCCGTGTTCAGTGGCCACTAAGAAAGGATTTTCTGAGTCTTTAATGTGCTTTTTAGTAATGCACTTTGAATGCTGATTCATGAAAGGCCATTGACTAAATGATGCTGGAAGCAGTTGATAAATAATATCTTTTTACACAATTTTGAGTGTAGTTACACCAACTCTAGGTTTATAACTATGAGCATATAATGCAAATTACATTTCAGTATTCAAAATATCCCTAAGGCAGAATCAGCCACAAGATAATTTGACTGTGGCTGAAGTTTATTGTCAAGGGCTGCCACGTAAGTTGATTCGCTAGCCTCCTGATATGTACCTTGAAATCTTCATACAGATGTAAACAGAGACAGACATTCAGTGAGCTTGCAATTAAACAGCATGCTAACATACTGAATAATGTGCCAATACTCATAATTTTAATACTCATAAAGTGCTTGGACGCAAAGGATTTGAGCAAGGAAAATGCTCAGAAAAACACTTCTCACCATTCCTACGTGAACTCTTAAATACTCGAAAAAACAAAGTGTTCTGACTTTGCTAAGGAATAACTGTGTTCGACAAGTGGGACACAGCACGGCACAATTTAAACACAGCTTTATGTGTCAGCCATTAACAGAGTATCTCAGATGAGCTACTGGAAGCAAATGCAGTATCAAACTACAGAAAGGCAGAGATCTATCTCACTGTGTTTTGGTTTCAGTATTTCTTACGCATGATGTCCATCTTGAACACGTCCTTCAGACAATCTTTCCATTCTCTCTTGCCTGCAAAACAGAGCATTTTTATTGTTAATGCAGTGGTTTTCTTTTGCACCGTCCACATATGTACAGCAGCTACATGCAATTTCTCATTCTCTGGACACCGCGGAAGCTAGGCCCCCAGTTTCTCTATATGCATGATCTAAGTGGGCGGTAATGCATTATCAGGCTGGTCCAGCGGCATATGAGATGAAAAGGCATTCTCTCATGAGACTATTTCTACTCCACTTCATCACTGCTAACAGGCCTCACAGAGGTGGTGAATATGCTCACACCAAAATTGGGTATAACACAGCTGCGATGCAGAAATGTGACATTTTATTTTGCCTCCATCCTTCAATGTACCCCTCCATCGATTCACCCATCCCTAGTCCTCTTTCTCGTACTGACCTTGTCGCTGCTGGTGCTGTTTACTGGATGTGTTTCTCCTGACTCCAGGCTCAGGACAGAGAGATTGGAGTCTATTAGCTCCTCTATGAAGGAAAACCAACATTAGTTCAGTGTCAAACCATCCGGATGCTGTGCCTGACTGCTCTGCCAAGCCAGTCTGGGCCACCAACGCTATAGCATACCTGTGTTTGTGTTGCTGATATTGCACTTGGCAATCTCTCCAAGCTGGACAGAGTCCTCCTGTGGAGAGGCACTGGCCTTTTCAACAGGGGGAGAGCTGGGAATAGTGGGGGGTACGGTGTCTTTTTTAGTACATGCAGTTTCAGAAGCAATAAGAGCTTCGGAGACCTGCTGCTGCTCGGCAACAGGAGCAGATGGTTCCCCCTGGTCTTCAGTACTGCAATTATCCTCCTTGGCACTTTCGAGATGCTCCTGCTCTTCATGTTTGAGTTTGCTGGGTGGGGAAGCTTTTAATGAGCTCTGTCCTCTGGATTCTGTGCAGGCAGAGTCCTGAGCGCCTGTGCTTGCGCTGTGCCTTGCCCCCTGGATCAGTTCCTCTGAGAAGCGCACTTTCTTTTCTGAAGCTCGAGGGGACGAGGCCTCTGCCTTCCCTTGTGTGAGAGCGTCCTCTCCCGGGTTTGCAGCTGGCACAAGACCTGTGGATCTGCTGCTTGTTTCTACAGCCACAGAGTCACAGCTGCTGACCGCTTCATCAGACTTATTCGGCGTGTCAGGGCTTTCTGACGTCTCCGTTTTTGGGTCATGATGTTTGTGATCTTCCACCTCGGCGTCAGTCAAGGCATCAAGTTGCTCCAAGAATTCTTCCAATGTTGTCTCAGAGGTCTATAGGTGATAAAAAATTAAAGTGTATGAGCTTTTACACACACACAGGCATCATTATTACTCATAGCAACACAGTCTGGACCTCTCACCTGTAAGTGTGCTGTCTCTTCCTCATTCGCACCCCATCTGAAAATTGAAAAGATTATCAAAAAGCATTTGATGACACAGCAGTAAGGGAACTGCAAATAGTAGATTGTTTCAGATGGTTTCAGATGGCAACAGAATCAATTGATTGTTTGACATCTACAACATGTAAGATCAAAGTAAAAAACTACATTGAAAAGTGAACTACTGCACAATCAGGCAAGAAGGAGAAGGTTCAGGAGGAGGAGGGAGGAGACGGGCAGCTGTAGGTACTGCATCTCACAGGCCTGAGTGTTCAGTCACAGCTGTTGCAGTCTGTGGGCTGCCTCCTTTCACACGTGGATCTACAGCCATCTGACAGCAGCAGAGTCTAACAACAAGGATGTGTCTGGACAGAGGTGAGTACTCTCTTACACTGTCCCCTGGCCCCTTAACAACTTCTATTACTAGCCAGGACATGGAGATGGAAGGCCATCTGGCACTTCATGCCTCTGCGGTGAAAGGCAAAATTGCTTAATTTGCAGGTCTGTGGTCTCGTGGGTTTTTGAGATTATGAGCAACGCTTGGGTGAGACACCCTGACAGTCTCCTCACCACCTTAACTGACTCCACAAGAAATCCACACAGTAGCTGCTTTCAAAGGAGGAAAGCTGGAGAATAATACATGCAGTGAGATGTGAATGAGGCCTTCTGGGTTATTTAGTCAGCTGCCGCAACTTCTAAATCAAGTCTCATGACATCTGGGGGAATTTGTACATTGGGGCCCAGCGCAGGAAAACAAACTGCCTTCCCACATCCATTTTAAGCATTTCATTAGTTACAGTAAGCTGTTTCATAACAGTTAATTGACACTGTGGCAAGAGACATTGGGCAATCTGAGGATTGAATCAACTTAATTTGTTTGACATACCACTATGTCAGGCTGCTGTGTGTCTCATGGTGAGCGTATCTTACCTCCTCGCCCTGCCAGTCAGACGGTCCTTGCCCTTAGCCTTACTGCTCACGACTGGCACATTTTTAGCCCCCTTCTCTTTGCCTCGTATGTCATGACCTAAGGGTGAAAAATACTAAATAAAGGCATGTATCTATTATTTATAGACGTCTTTCCACCTCTGTGGAAGTGATGCCCTCAAGGCACTGAAACGAGGGCTTAAGTCATAACTGACAACAATAAAGCAATACCCTGCAGATACCTCGTGAGTCAGCATTCGACCTGGGGTGCCCTCTTCTTGCATTTCGTCCACCTGGAAATCAAAGAATATGTGAATGAATGACCAGGTTTACTGCCAACATTCATCATTTTCTCATGTTTTGATGTGCAAAGGCTCCGTGGTCTATCTCAGACTGTGTGAATGTCTCACCTCTGCTGGAAGGGCCTCGGTCTCTCTCTGCAAGGGATTTGTCGGAAAACCTGAAAGCAGAAGTTCATTTTACACAGAAACACAAAAACACGAGCTACCACACAACTAGTGCTTTCCATAAACGGCAATGTCAGACAGACGATGGATTTGTGTTTACGCTAAACAATGCAAATTCTGTGGATACCTCCCCATTGTTTAAGGAAGGTCCATGCAGTACAGCGACAATTCACCATCTCAGTGTTTGCATAGGTTACGTAATAATATACACCCATTAGGATACCATTAAAAAGACCCTCCTGACATTTGAGCAACATCATTGCCGGTCTTTATTTTGAAATTTTGAAGAACAGCTGAGCAGTTTTGCTGTCTGACTCACATTTTTCCATTGAAAACATCTGAATTGTTGAATCAAAAAGACATTTCCTCTTCTATTCTGAGCCCGGGGCCTTGTTTAAGCCTTGCCAAATAAGGTAACGCATTCCATCCCTTGCTAAAAATAGCTGCTCTTCCCCTTGTCTCTTTACATTTTGTTGCTTCCTTTAAACAGCACATTAATTTACTCTGCTGCTTGGTCACTCTGGGCACTACAGCTGGGCTTGTTTGAAATCTAACAAACACAAAAAAATGGGGGATATTTTTAACTCCAGGCACTTTGGAGTGCTATTGTATAGTTTGGTTAAGCAACAGGATAGCAGGCTTTCAGAAGTATGCTGAACATGTTTATGGCTCATTTTAAAATTAGAAGCCATGTTCTCGACTCAATAGATGGGTTTTTATTTGGCTCCCCAGGTCTAACTTATATCATCTTCCATGTATGAAGACTCAACAACTGCTGTCTCTAGTGTAATACAGCATCTCTTTGAATGCAGACTGAATTCTACGAAACACCACTTTTTTTACTCTAAAATATACTCCTTTGATGATCCAAGTCCTTAATTTAATTTGCAATGCTACTATGTTCACAATAACTTGTGACTTGATCAGATTTAGTCTTGCCATCATGAGGTACAGCATGGAGATACCTGATCTAATGGATTGTTCTACTCAATAATCTAATTGGAAACAGTGAAGCCACAGCTTGTGTGCGGGGTCAGCTTGCCTCCTTATCTGTGTGAGTAAATGTGAAGAAAACCATTCAGAGATACTTGAGAAGTGAAAGGACAGAAGGGGAGAGAAGTACAGTCTTATATTTATAAACCCTCAAACGTACTGACAGTGGAGCACGTGCTCAGCTGGTGACGCTGGTGACTTGGCAGATGACATTAAACCTCAGTTGGGATCGCTGGCAGCATGCCCAACCTGAATTGCATGAGGTTAGAAGTCATTTTTATTTGGTGATAAAACTTTAAACTGAAGGAGATGGTACCTGAGATGCTGGCTTGCAATCAGCACATCACCAGACTGAATCCCTGAGCTGGGTGGGACAACAATTACAACCAAAGTTCTTTTGAGCAAAGGTATTAAATCCCCCAACTGCTCAGCCAAGAATGAGCATAAATTTGAGACAGGGCATTGCTGGAAAATATCAAGTGGACTTGTTATTACAAGCCCACAGAACTTGATTGTAAATTCTAGTGGAGAGCCCAAGGTTTCAATAGATACCAAATCTGTCCCACTGAATTACAGGGAAATTTATATAAAAAGATGCACAAGACATCCATTTATTTTCTATTTGATGTAATGTTGCAGCCATCAAACAACGGCATCTTGAGTTTGAATTTTTAACTCTGTATAAGCGTGACATAGCTTCAATGAGGCACTGCAATCAACAGATACAGAATGTGGATGTGACGCTGCTGAAAAACAGATTTTTTCTCAAAATGAAGCTACTTAAGAGGAAATTTAAAGAAAATCAGGAGTTTGAGAATAAAAAAAAACAGAGAAATAAGCCAATAGTGAGTTTTCAGAGATGAACTACTCAATGAAACTGATGAAATGCAACGTGACAAAGCTTGAAAAACAGCAGGCAGAGCAGCTTGGGGATGATGAGTGGTAAACCGTCTTACATGTTCTCCGTCTTGTCCATGTCCCATGCTCGCCTCCACTGGCCCTTGGCATTCTTGTGTCTTGCCACCCGCTCCCTGTCAATCTGCTCCCGCTCCCGCTTCCAGCGCAGATACTCTTCCTGCTCCTCTATCGATGTAGGAATGGTAAGGTCAGTGCCCGCCTGCTGGCTCTCAAACTCCTGAGAAGACACAAAACAGCGGAGTGCTTATTAATGCATAAGACCTGCCGTTGGCTTCTTTAATATGGATATGATAAAGCGCTGGCACCTAAAAAAAGTCACTAAACTAATGACCTCTAAATACCAGAACCACTTCTGTCACATTGTATTATATTTGAAGCATCACTCTATACACTAATGGGAGCAATGGTGACAACCGGCCCAGCAATACACTCACGTTAACCACGGGTGGTCTGAACAAATAACAGCTTCTCATGTCTACACAAATTAATTAATAGCAATGTGAGCAATAAGAAGAGCAGCAGGGGGTTGAGTCAGACAGAAACTGATTCATAAATGAAGGAGAACAAATAAGGATATTGGATTAGCTCTCATATTCATGCTATTTTCATGTCTTGTGTATTCTTACATTACAGTGCATTACAGTAATCATGTATCGCTGCCTCTGGATGTCAGTTCGTTACCGTCACCTTGTTTGGTTACATAAACCGCCGGCTGGTCTACCACAACGACTGTAGGGCAACAAAATCTCTATTCTTTGAGGAGATACTTCAGGGAAAGTGCAGCATACATTAAATGCAATTAAATCCTTTTTCTCCTTTCCCTCACCCTGTGTATGGATGATTGTGGTAAAGCTGAACGAACTGACTGCCTAATGCTGAGGGGAGTTCAGATGCATGCTCTTTGACACATCAAAGGGGACAGAGGCTGTGTGTTCTCATTACAAAGTGTGAACCAGAGCTACAAACACCACTGTGCTCCGAGGGAAATCACCTGAAAGACCAGCAGACTCGGAGAGAAATTGCGTGTCGGTACTCAGTGTCTCTATGTGGAAAGGGGGTAGCGTGTTGATTTTTGGAGAGACATGACAACGGTGCAGCTCTGAGCAAAAGGGAGAACAAATCTATATGCTGGTTCATGTATCCTTTCTCCAAGAAGTTGTAAAAACAAGGGCTTAAGAAACAGAAAGAGCAAGCATGAACGCAGAAGAGAAAGAGAGAGAGAGCAGAGAGACTGTGAGAGACTAAGCTAGCTTTTCCTCACAGGTGTGGGCCAATCAGAGCCAGGTAAACATGTTGCCTTCCTGCAGGCGGTATTGGAGAACTCAGAGACATCCCTCTGTTTTCCATCTCCTCTCTCCTCCCTCTCCTCTGGCCCTGGAGAACGCCAAAGCCACCAGGGATGGCACCGCTCACATGTTCCAACAGGCCGTCTCAGGCTGCCACCCCAGTCAACCTGCTAATTAGCGCTTTTCAATTTGTCACCTCCACAGGGCCTTGCAGGGATGTAATCTGGGGCCGAGGCAGGACGGGACATATAAGTGGCATAATATCCACTGTGTCAATGTCCATACAACATTTCAGCAGTATACTAAAGAGATGTGGTTTTCAAAGTGGAGTCTGGGGACCTCCAGGTGTCCTTGAGGGGCTCACAGGTAGGTCCTCAGCTAGATGAGGAATAGTTTCTTTCAGTGTCATTTGATTTAGCAGAACATATTACAATTAATTCAAAACAAATGTATAAGTGCTTTTTCAATATTCTGTTTTAATCTTGCCTCACTGAATTGTCAGTGTTCAAACTCCTAAATCTTTTATTATTTAACACAAACCACAATATATTTTCATATCAAGGACCTTAGAGCAAAATCACCTAAAATGGGGAAAGTCAACACTGGGATTCCAGAAAATCAGAAAGTTTGATAATCTCAGGATTAGAAATTCAATGAGAGTGTCTTTACTCTGGGTTGCTGAGCCGTTACTAGTCGTGCACTGGAAGCTGCTTCTGCTAGCCCAGAAAACGACAGAAGGAGTTTGTATTTGTTAACCAAAGCAGTTGACAAAGCCCAGGGCCGCCTGACCTTCCAGTGCTTATGCAACACTTCAAAAACACTAAGATTGCACAGTGCAACCTTCAGCACACACGGCCTGGGCTGCAAAGCAGGCAAGGTAACGCAGAGAGGCATGAACAGCATCAGTTGTCATGGGGCTTATTCTGCGGGCCTTTGAAGCCCGTCCTTCCTGCCTCTGCAGTCGGCCTGTTTATTGTACGCCTGATCTGTTAGACAGCTCTGAGCTGCTCCGGCTAAACCTTCAGTGGCGGTGGTAACACGCGTGCCGGCGGGAGGCAGATGGGGACAAACGCATGAAAGGGGGCTCACATGGCAGAACACTGTGCCTGTCTGTACATGTGTGCATTTTCTCTGTGTGTTTGCATGCTCACATACCACTGTTTCACATGCAAACCCCCAGAACTCAGTGATTTCTAGTTTTTACTTCAATGGAAAAATCACAACATTTGGGTAAATTCTACTACCCCTTCCAAAACACTTTTAAGTGAACGAAAGCAAACACTTCCAAAATCTGTTGGCTGAGCCGATAATGCATGGCAGCCAAGTCAAAAAACAAAGCAGTTGTCTTACATCTTGAAAATTTAACATTTTAGAGATAATGACATAATGTTATTACAATATGCATATGTGATACCGTCTGACCCATTTTACCAATTTCACTGGTCAATATTTATGAAAAAGCATCATTATCAGGTTTTAATAGCTGATATGTACGGTGGCCGTGAAGTGCAAATCATAACGACAAATAGGAAAACACAACAACAAATCACAAAACATGACAGCAAACAAAACACAACAACAATGGAGAGGATTCAGGGAAGGTTTGTAGATACAATCTACAAGAAAATAAAGAATGACACAGTGGAAACTGAGTCAGTTTAGTTTGACATATCATTGCTTTGTTTTAGATAAAGACATTTTTCGGGGAGGAATGCCTTGAAAAGTTCATACTGTGTATGAATCATTTTTATACAGAACAGATTTTGATCAAGAATGACCACTTTGGGTGAAAAGCATTCAATAAATATAGACCCGGTTGTGCCCTTAAATTGGTTGTGATTTTTGAATATGGTAAATAATGCAAGAGCTGTAATAAAAATTGAGTTTTATTAATATAGATCCTTATGAGTTAGCAGCTCATAGCTAATAAAAAGGCGCCGGATGGCATGGGTGGCAGCTGTCAGAAGGAAATCTGTAACATTGGAAAAAAGTCCTGAGCCGATGGAAAGTCTGCTCTCTACATTTTCAGTCAGGTGAGTTCTCTGGTGTAGTAACTGGCTGGATGATGTTGTTGGCGTATAAAAATCTCATATATATGTCGCTTTAGATAAAAGCGTCTGCCAAATGTGAATTGTAGTTGTAATTGTAATGTACACTGGTGTGCATCGAACCAGGAACTTGTAATGTGGTCACTAACTGTGACCTAAAAATGTGAAGGCTACTTAATTTTCTCTGCTCTGCAAGGGCATTTATTAATTCTTTTACCCGGCGACACAGGACACAAAGAGTGTCCCTTGCAGCTGTGCTGTTGCAGCTCTCCGGCTTGGGAATTTGCAGAACTTGCACCCATCCACAAAACTGTTCACAAGCTTCCAATGATTTATAATTTCTGAACTCACGCAAAGTGTATGCACTTAATCCAAACACTAGGTAGTTCACAATGTCAGGACATGTGAGCAGTGGTAGTTCACTGGTCTGTAATTCAGTCCTGAGCTGCTAACTCATAAAGATCTATCTCAATTATCATTACCCACAGTTTCTCTATATATCTTTGTTTTCATGCTGAAATGTCAACTTTTTTCCTGATATGAAAGTGACAGGTGCTCAGTAATGGATATTAAGAAAATGAAGATGTCCCTTGGAAGAGGATGCAACCCAGCATGACGATGCATTCTATATATCAGCAACAATCCTGCTCAATAGGCGCCTTCCTTTTTCTGGTTTGAGTTCATGTTAATGTGTTTCCCCGATTTGTGACGTTGTGATTTTGGATTTGTTGAGGTGTGTTCTGATTTGTCATTGTGTTTTCTCTGTTGTTAGAAGATGTTTCCTTTTCTGTTCCTTTCTTTCTGATTGTGACCAAATGTCCTCTGTAGCATCTCTCCATCACTGTATTTGCAATAATCCTATCTATTTTTTTTGATATTCAAAGATACACGGGGAAAAATGTATATAGGGTTAACTGAAGTGAGGACCGTTTAGACTCGGCTGACAAAAGACATGGAATAGGCATGAAATTTGATGGCTGAGTTTACATGGTTTGACCGAGTCAGTGATAGATTACATGCTTATTTTATGGTTGTTGTCAGTTGAGTCTAAATGGTCCTCGCTTCAATCGACCATCAGTTGTGCATAGTGCACCTTTAAGTCACCCACTGATAAAGAAAAACTAATTTTGCACTCTGCACGTTTGAGACTCAAAATATTGTTAGCTAAATTAGTAATAATTTCCTCTACCCAAGTATCGTATCACATTGATATCCAAAAAGTGCACATTATGTATCTATGTGTGTGTGTGTGTGTGTGTGTGTTACTACTCATGGCCTCCTCATACCTGGTCATGCTCTGAAGGCCTGTGGTGCTCCTCAGTTTGTTTCTGCGCTTGTCTGACCTCTTCCTGTGACAGAGGAGAGACGAGAAAGACGGGAAGATTCACAAAACTGCCGCAAGAGTGACACAGCATCTGTTTATCGACCAATTAAACCTCTTCTTGCCCATCACTGCTGCCATAAACAGCAGCAGCAAACCAAGTGAGGACAACAACTGGTCCATCAAGAAGACATTGCAAGGCCAATGCTGCCCCCAAGTGGACACATGTGGTTATGGTCAAATTTGGCTGTTTGTTCAGTCTGCTCTGTAATGGGGTCAGCAAAGTGGACTGCAATTTCCAGCAGAAGATGGTGTAAGTGGATTTATTCAGTGGTTTGGAAAATGACACTCTCTTCTCATTCCATACGAAGCACTGTGTGAATTTTATATCTAGCGGTCCAATGTTTTATGTGTATTTCTGACCTCAAAGTTGTGCTCTGGTGAACACAGCGGATGAGTCATATTGCCATTAGGAGCAGAATTTTCCTGAGCAACAGGAAAAGATGCTAGAAATGAGGCAGAGTGATTTAGTTCACCCACAGACAACGACACCCCCATACACCCACACACACACACTCACACACACACACCCCTCTGGCTAACTCGCCCATTCCTTCTTCCCTTCCTTCTCCTCTCCTATGTCTCACACTGCTCCTTCCTCTCCCTCCATCTCTGACCCTTTCCTGGCACCATGCCACGCCAGTTCCTTTAGCAGCATAATGAGCCTATTCACAGTAAAAAGGCAGTCGAATGTTAATTAGATCAAATCAGCCCTTTCAGGATGGTGGGAATGGGGAAACAATGTGGCGGAGGAGAGGAGACTCCTCCAGGCTTGGGGAGGGGAAAATGAGACTGGAAACAGACACTGGCCAGCCAGGACTCACTCTCTCTCTCTCTCTCCCTCTCTCTCTCCCTCTCACTCTCTCTCTCTCTCTCTCTTGTTTCCCTGCTTCCCCGCCCTCTCCCTTTCCCTTTTCCTCTTTCCTTCTATGACAGTCTAGTTGTGAGGTACTACAACTTCCAGGCATCACACACTGCCTGGGACCGTGCCAAATACACACACCCCTCTCCTGGAGTCATCATCGATTTCCACAGTATCCAGGAAAACACTCCCTGTTGTTCACTGTCTCAGGGAAAAACCATGATAACATGAATCTTTTCTATACAAATCTTTTCCATACAAACCTCTGTCTGCCAGCTTTCAGTTGCCAAAGAGACACATGACATTTTCAGCTCCCTGAGTTTTTTAGCGTTTGCCTGCTGCTGTCGGCTAATTAGCCGCACACCGCGTTGACTGACGCTGGTTCAGTAAACAGCGGCCATGTGGAAACCAGGTCTCTGCGATTCACAGATGACTGGTGCACTGGAGCGCTGGCCTCTGTTCAAGTGCTGATTCAGTCCACATGATAAATAAAGGGGACTGACCGAATGCAGGCAGGCCAGAAATAAAGACAAGGGAACAGCATGTTCAGCTCGGAGATTTAGTGCACATTAACCCGGATGGGCCAATGAGCAGCATTCAATACGTCAGCCAATACACACACATTCACACACCTAGAATAGGCTTCTGTTCAATACCCCCCCACCCTGGTTTCTAGACCCCTCCTGCTACCAGGATATGGCTGTGTCTGTGTTTACAGTGGGCGAGGATCAGCTGTCTGCGCTGTGCATCAGCTTGTTGATTGGCTGACTTGTGCATGTGTGTGTATATGTGTTACGCATGTGTGTGTGCCTGTCAGGCTACAGGGAGAGCCAGAGCAGCTGTTCCAGAGTCTCTGCATACCCAGGGGGCCTTAAGTCAGTGACAGTGTGGCATTTCACAGACCAGCCGGGGGTACCACATTTGCGTAGCTGTGTCTCTGCTTATCTGTGTTAAACACAAGATCTCCTTTTTCAAAGAACTTCCCAATGGATTGTGTTACTAAAATAACAATAATAGTATTGATACAAACAAAGAGGTAGAGCGACGATGAGCTCATCGAAAGGAGACCTATCCCAGCAGTTATCTGGCTTTCATGGCCTGAGAGGGATATTATGAACTTTACAGGATGTTCCACATAACCAAAGGCATTTATACCCAGACGCTAACTCATATTTCTCTCACTAAAATACAACAAAAGCTCTTAAGGGGGAGCCAAAGAACACAAACAACCAGAATGGGATTACATTAGGAAGACGAAACGCCATCAAGATATACATAACATATGACAACACACAGCTTAAAACCTCTTCAGCTGTACTGGTGGATTCCTAATTACAAATGCAAACATATCAAATATGTCCCGCTGAATTATAGGGAAACATGTACAAACTGATGAAACAATGGCAGCTTGGGTTTGAATATTTCACTCAATATAAGCGTGATGTAGCTTCAATGAAGCATTTCAACCAGCAGATATAGATTATATATGTGACACTGTTGTATGATATGAAATTTTTTTGAATCTACTTAAGGAGAAAATTAAGGGAAAATCAGACTTCAACGAGTTAATAATCGCCTTCTGCAGACTCTGTTCCCAGCCCCACCCCACCAGTCAATCACAGCCCCAAAGTCCACCTCCCGTCCCGAGGCTATTGTTCTCTATCACAAAGGGGTGTGGCCGGCCCACATGTCTGACATCTATGTAAAATACTCTGGAGCAGCGTGAGAGAACAGACACAGCGGGGAAGAGAGAGCCGAAACACACAAGAGAGCGAGCGTGCCTGCTCTTAAATGCTGGAGCTTATGAGCAGTGTGCGATTCAAACCTGTGCTGCTGTGTCTCTCTTGGTCATGTGAGTTGGCTGCTTGCCTCTCCCTGCTGACTCCACACGCCTCGCCTGTCCATCATCAGTCGAATTCTTAAAATCCACAGGGCCTGGCCTCCGCTCCGTCTTCTCACTCACCACCCTTTTACCCTGGAAAGGCGATTATTGACATGAGTACACCTCTCACAAAAATGTGCGCTGCAATATGCTGTAATATATCTAAATTAAAACTGTCAATGTCTCCTTAGTGACCAGGTAATGTCATTATGACACTGTAATGTCTGGAAATTGCAATATGTTTTTTTGCAAGCATGATTTTGCACTTTGAATGGGATCTATGTTGTTTGTTTTTTTTTTAATGTATATTAACCAGTTCTACTCTTTTATTCTTTTATGGTGCATGGTTTGATGCAAACTGATTCTGTATTTTGTATTGTTACTGTCTTACAACGAGCAGAAGGTCAGCCACAGACAGTTTTCATCCCTGGGGACAACAGCAGTTAACTTAACTCATCTTATCTTTTAAGTGAACTAAACCAGAGAATATCTGTTAAGAAGCAATCAGCAAAAAATCTGATAATAGACAGAAAAACATTTTTCTCAGTGTCAACACGTTTTTTCATGGAGCGCTAATACTGTGATTCTGGCGGGCCTGCTTTATTCAAAATTGTATTCATAATGCTATGACATGTTAGAGATGCAGCGGGCCAAAGTTATAAAACCATCCTTATATGCGATGGAAACATCCTGATCCCCTGTGCTGTTATATATCTTTACATAACTGCTAATAATGATGGTATAATATGCCAACTAATAATAAAATTGCAATTTTTATTTCTTTAATCAAGAATAACAAGCATAGGTAGACATTAAGTAGACTTTCATTTCTCACAAAATGTTTTCTAAAAGGGAAAGACAGTCTCCCATAGTTGTATAATAATAATCACACAAATTATGTTTAATTCACTAGTCTCTGTTATTTTGGCTGTGGTCTGATTCATCTCAGCTGCACTCAGTTTGGATGTTTAATTCATTGCTGGCTTTCATCTTCCATCCAGCTGTACCTGTTGGTTTGAATCAGAAATGACAGCCAGACTGTGCTTTTCAGTCATTTCTGTTAATCATTATATTTGCTACCAAAAAAATACACAGTGTGGGTTCACACTTTCCAGATGCTCATGTTACGTGACATGCAATTCGATATCACATGATCCAAGTTTTTTTGTAGCTGTTGTTGTTATTTATTTGTTTATTTTTTTTTACCTTTTTTCCAGCCATGGTGACTGTTAGCTGTTTCCTGCGGCCTCGGCCCAGGCCCAGCTGAGGGCCGTCTCCCCCATCAGGCCCTACGTCCTGCTGACCCTTCCCAGTGGACGAACCTCCACTGCTCAGCTTGGTCACCACCACACGAGTGTCCTGCTCCATCCCAAAACAAAAGACATGCTTTAAAACATTTACCTCAAGTCTTCATCAGAAAATCTTCCATCACCTCTTGCCTTTATTGGGCTATCCAAACGGAAGCCCATTTTGTTCCTGTACAAACTGAAGTCTTGTTGTAGATACTCACACTGGTGGACTTGCTGATAGTGATGGTAAGGTCATCAGCTTTGCCCTTGCGGCTCTGCAGTGCCATTCCTTCCTCCTCTGCCCTCTTCCTGTCTTCCTCCACCTCCTAAATGCAACCCAACAAATCTGGTGACTTCTAGAAGCCTGTAAGAGCCCAAGGCACCCACAGAAAAGAAATGTGCCCCATACCTGGTATCTCTTCATGAGCGCTTCATTCTTCCTGCGAAGAGCCTCGATCTTCTTGTCCAGCTCCACGTCCCTCTCATGATCCCTCTTGGGCATCATGTCACTGGGGGTCTGGAAGGGGAACACAAATCAGCTGAACCAGCGATCAGCATGGCAATCAGTACAGTAACATGTAACCTTCACATCTGTAAAATGGGTGTGCTTTCTTTCTTAGTGCTTACCAGCCACAGAATTAATAAAGACAAATAAAAATAACATCTAACTTTAAATTTAGGCCCCTTTTGAATACAGGAACTTGCTTACAAACAGACAATTGGAAGAATCACAAAAAACATGTCCCTCTCTTTCTATAGACTGTAATAACACACAACATTATTGCGTGCCCTGACACCCACAGATGGAGAGCTCATCATGAAGCTCAGTTGCACAGTGAGAATGCATATGCACAGCATCCTAAACATCCCGATGAGGTCAGCAGGGCGAGCCTCTTCACACGACATGAGGCCCCTTACTGAAACCCTCCACATGCTCTCATGGCACTGTAACTAGGTGTTCACACTTACTTTTAAAAAAACATGTCTTCAACCTGCAGTCGCTATGAGGAGGATCTGTTGTAAGACTGCTGACTTGAATATTGCTCTCGCTTCCATATGGCTGTAGTGTGCGCACTGCACTAAGAGGCAGCAACTCGAAAAGACGAGTCCACACACTGGAATAATGCTCACACTGGTGGGGTCAAACAGGGTCATGTGTTTTTATTATGTATCAAGTATATTTTTAACTTGTTAATTCATAAACCAAATCAAATCATGCACAGGAAGAATATATATTGCTTACATACAAATTTGCATACATATTACATATATCAGAGTTTAAAAACACTATCAAAAACACTTTCAATACTACTTTCAAAAAACATGTTCATCATTATGCATAATCACCATCATAATCACCCTATAGGAGTGGTTTGACGTGTCATTCATCTTTTTTCATTAAGATTATTTTTTTGCATTTGCATTTTTGCTTTCTAATTGTAAAAGTAGAGACAGGATGATATGCAGGGTCCAAGTTGGATCTGAACCCATGCCACTGAAGTATGGACTAATCTTGATATGTAATACGTGTTATACAAGGTGAGCCAGAAGGACATTCATCATTTTAAAAAAAATCAACAACATAGTGCCAGCCACTTCCAAACAAAAAAACGTATAACAAGCTAGCATAACATAATATGTTTTAGTGATTATAACACAAGTAGAGCAACTCCAAGAAAAAATCTCTACAGTAATCTTGCAATCTGGCATTGCATTACATTTATCTAGTCCCTAAGGTGGGTCGTGGCGTGTTTCCTTTTAACGGTCACAGAGTGGGCAAAAGGGCGCATGTCTAACAAGTCTGGGGAATGAGGAAGATCTCTGCACCAGGAGGGTTAGGCGAGTACAGCTGCCTTCTTTAAAGTACAAGGCTGCCAGAGGCCTAGGTCAGGTTCATGCCATGTCATACCACGAAGGAACAAGATCACAGAGGGTCAAAAGTGCATAAGTCAACAGATCGCAGCGTGGCATTTTCGTGACTCTCATCTTACGCACTCTGCACTAACCATTGTCTCAAGATACTCTGCTTTCTTGGAAGACGGCTGGCATTGCAGAAAAGACCCTATGGCATGCTTTCCTTATATAAACTAGTAAACATAAAATTCAAGCCTGAGTTCTGGCAGTTTCTATGCAAACATATGGTTTCAAACTCAAATGCCTTAAGACAGTGACATAATGCCAAGAAACACTCCTGCCTCCACTTACACTCAGCACTACGAGTGAAGAATATGTCAACTCATTACATTATGTGCACACCCCTGTAACAACAATCAAGGAACCTGGACTGATAGATGTAACCCAGTTCACAAACAACAGGTTAACCCTCGGCTCAGTGACAATCACAGTCAAAAAAGGGACATCTTCATTCAGCCGGTTGCAACAAAACAAGTGTTTCTCACTTGATATTGACACTAACACCCTCTGTTGTGATTCTCAGTTAAAGAGAGGTGAAAATAATTCATAGTAAAACGAAAAAGCTGCCACTACAAGCACGCTGCGGCCATTACTTTTACTAGGCTGCACCAATTCTAGTCAGGGCCTTTGTAGTACCACTGGGACGAAAGCCTAATTCACCGCTGATTTGAGAGTATCCCATTCCCCTTTTTGTGTATACACTGCATTAATGGGTCAGGCCTTCCTGACAGGCAAGAGACAGGAAGCAGGAGTGCCAAACAGTTAGTGAGTCAGTCATCCCCCACTGTTGCCCCAGTGATGACAAAAAGAGAGTCCTTGCTGCTCCATGTGATATTCCTAGCACAGAACGATGACTCATGGCTAGCAAGCACACAGAGACCATCACACTGGGCTGCAGGAGATTCTTCCATGCATTTCCATCCCCGCCACTATTACTGCCTGCAAAGAATGGCTGCCACTTTGCTGCTGCAGGAACATTAGATTTTGTTGGGCAGTTTGACCACATTAGACTTATCATTTTAAATGAATATCACCAAACAATTAAAGCACAAACAACTGTGAGGTGAGCTAAAATGTGATGGAAGAGCTGTTTGATTACATGTGGTCAGACAGCCGTCGCTACAATCCTGGGGTGAGAAAAAACAAAGAATCCGCACCCAGAATACAACTGCTTCTAATAAAGCATGTTTCAAGACGTGCAAAAACACAGTCAGTAGCCTATAGGAGAAAAGTTGGGACTCACTCACAGCGGCAGCAGGGTGGGAAGTGGCTCGCTGTCTCACAGCTTCTGGTTGTCAGGGAATCCAAACACAACAGAGCGTGAGGACATACCACCAAGAATAGGAGCGAGGCAGAGACACGCTGCCGAAATCTCAGTAAGGCCAATGACGAAGCCTGAAGACCGCCGGCCTCCACTAGCCAGCGAAGCCCACTGCTAGCTCAGTGTGGGGAAAAACGGTGTGGGAACGGTACCCCTCGGGGTTTGGTTGGGTAACTCTCTTCGTTTGTGTGTGTGCGGCTCTCTAATTGTGAGGCAGGGAGGCAGGTCCTCACGTAAACACGCACACACATACACACACAATCACAAAACACAGAGAAAGAGAAGCTGTTGGTCTGCCAGCGGACGGCACCCATGCCCGGACAGGCAGGCAGGCAGGGGGGTGGGGGGCCTGCGGACTGAAAGCTGCCAAGCCTTTATCCCTGCCCAGCACTCCTGCCACCTACTGCAGGGGAGAAAGCCAGCAGGGAGGCGAACAGACGCAACGGCTGACTGAGACGCTGCATTTAGCCACAGCTAAATCTCTGGCAGCAGCGAGAGGACAGAGCAGAGGAGGGAACCTAACACCAGACAGGCAAGAGAGCAAGGAAGAGTATGGAGGCTAGAGCGGGATGAGAAGAGAAGAGAGGGTAGGAGAGAAGGCACTCACGGGTCTTTCCATGTCAGTGGTGAAAGCTAGGCTGGGTCCAAGCACTAGGCAGCCGAGGCGGCGGAGAGGGCTGCCTGGAGTCGACGATCATGCCTTGATTACAATGAGCCAAGTTGGGCAAGCAGCCAAGACGTCTAACAAATGCACAGAGCTCCC
>OMLB01018262.1:15909-28827 GCA_900302555.1 Myripristis jacobus | reverse complement strand
AGACTTAGCTGAGAGTGGACAAAATGCCAAAACAGAGAAAAAAAGATGCATTTCAGATTTACCCAGCTGAGCATGGAAATGTAAAGTTCACACACACACACACACACACACACACACACACACACACACACACACACACACACACACACAGTCTCCAAGTGTCTCCAACAGAAAATCTCCCCCAGCAGAGTGTGTACGTCATAGAAACAGCAGTTAAACTGCACAAAACAACTCCAACACCACTGACATTTTTCTAGTAGCACCTCCTCTGCCCGTGGCCGCTTTGAATATTCAGTGATGGAGGCGACACACACGCTCACACGTACACACAAACACAGAGGTCCTCATTCATGATTAGACATATAAACATTCAAGTGGCCTTTGCCCTTTTAGAGTTGTCGATTGGCAAGCACGTCACAGTGTCTCACCTCAGCAGATGCTAATAGGGCCTTGTGTTTGAGGAAATGTTGAAAATGCATTGTGTACATGGAGAAATGTGTGGCTGCATGTGTGTGTGTGTGTGTGTGTGTGTTCTGTTTGGAGCTGCTCGCATGTGTGTGCATGTGGAAGATAAACATGTACTGTAAAAGGACAGTGTGCTTTCTGTGCCTTGTCAAGCATGTTGTTGCAGGAGCTGCCACTGAGCATTGTCCAGACGTGACAGCCTGTGTACACAAGGTGGCTGAGAGCGGTCAAGAGAGGTCCGATAAGCATAAGCAATAATGTTGCAATGTCAGAGGACATTTTGCCAAGTCACAGCAAAAGACAACAACGCTCCCACAGCTGTGGACTTAATTTTTTCCAACATGTGGCTTTTTGGTTCCAAGCCACCATGCAAATATAAATTCTTGCATTTTATTATTTTCTGTTTTAATTTCTAATGCTTTACATTACACTTTGATATCACAGGCATTTAGGTATTTCTCTGACTCACTTATCCAGTCAGTCCCTAAGAAATTAACTTGTGGGCTATGGAGATCAAACCAGTGACATTTCAGATATGGCACCGATTCTTTTTTATTTGGATGTCAAGCAATCAAGCTGAGCAGGGAGTAGATGTTGGAAAAGAAAGTTTGTGAAAACTAGCCCATAAACAGAGCGGGTTTATTCCAAAAGCTTTCCATCTTTTGGGAGGAAGTTTTGGCACCTGAAAATATTGTTACTAAGACACACATGATTCTCTCCCCAGCAAGCATAACCCTTTTTTTTGCTGTTGGCAAAGGGCTTGAGATAACCCACTGTAATAGTAACTCATATTGGGCTTTAATTTCATGTCAACAAATATTTAGTGCTCAGCTTTTTTATGATGGATTATTTCATTTTGGAATGAAGCTCTCCATTAGTTTTACTGCTGTTCCTATGATTGTGGTTAGTTTTGTCAAGACTTCTTGTACATATTTGAAATAAAAAAAATATCAATGGTGAAAACAGACTTTGAGCTGTTGATTGACAATTGATGCAAGCTGTCCGGGGTGTAGCTTTTTTTTTTTTTTTTTGTATGTGTGATGTGCATGTATGTCTGAGACGTTGCTGCTTGAAGCTTGGGGACTGGGCCAATTAGTTTGTGGCTACCAGATGTTAATATAAAAATGCATCACTCCCTAGAGTTTCATCAGATGTGATTCAGCAGTGTCCAAGATACTGGGCTTTCAGCCTCAGTCCCCGTTGGCCTGGTGGAGGCGCTGTGGTTCGTAAATACAGTTTGTATTCAAGATCCCAGTGTCAAAATCCATAATTTGTCAAGGGTCCCTTCACAGCAGGCCAACAGATTCTCAGAAAAAATGTGTGATGAACAGACAAGATGGACAAGATGGCCATTCCATAGTCCCTTTCCCCATTGTCAAATGTGCGGGCTTAGGGGACCATTAGGGATGAAGACTCTGGTGATGTGATCAAGTGTATGCTTTATCTGCATATCTATATTTTGGCATTTCAGGAAAGGCGTTTCAGTGTCTTGCTCCAGAAAAGCTTACCAGCACACATGGATTAGCATGTGGCCTGTTTGCAGGAACTGAACCTGTGACCTTTTGGTTATAAGACACTCATTGGGTGAAAACCAGTGAGCCACTCTGCTGCCCAGAGGCCACTCTGTCACCCATTTAGTCCAGTCCAGTGATGCACAGAAGCATTCTACATGTGAGTAGCATGCATGTGGGAAATCCACTGACCTGACAACTGTGGCTGAACTATTGACCAGTGGAAAGGAAAGAGACCCAGTGCTTCCATGGAATGAGATTGATTGATTGGCAAAGTGATGCTGGGTCTGTGCTGAATGGCTCCGGGACCATCGCTGACTCCCACAAATCCCACAGTTGTTGGATTCATAGGACAGAAGCAGAGCCTGTGAATGGTAGACAGTCCCACGATGTTACCTATGATGTGTATGAGTGTGTGTGTGTGTGTGAGTCAGGATTGTGGTCAGTTCTTTCAAATTCAGTCAATTCAGGGGGAAAAAAAACTGTTTTGCGAAAAATGTACATTTAACCCATGAGGAATGAAATAACAAAGAATGAACTGTGAATAACCGGCGAGCAGCAGTTCTACTCTGCATTTTGAATGGATTGCATTGAAGCTGAACTGAACCAAACCCCGGCGTCTGCCTTGTATTTGGGTCAATCTTCAGTCCAAATGCCTGCCAGCTGAAACCAGCACCGTACATTAATGCCAAAACACATTTACAGTGATCTGAGGGCAACATTTTGGATCTTCTAAGATTATATTGTAGGCATTTTTGGCTTTATTAGAGAGGACAGTGGAGCTGCAGAGGGGCTCACACTACAGGACTGTAGTTTCACTTGGATGCTCCCAGGTGAGAGAGTGTCTGACTGAATTTTGTGTGAAGCAGACATTGGTGAAAAACAGCATGCATGCTCAGTCAACCTTCCTTGGAAAGGTCATGAGCTGGGATGTGAAATCACAGCCTCATAAGTACATGGTATGCTCCTGAGCCCTATCCAGCCTTCAGAGCTGTGTGTCTTTAATTCTCACGTTTATTAGTTTATTCCAAACAGCCACTGTGACACAATGACGTTGCAACCAGGGTGGAAAATTAACCCTGTAAGTTTGCCTGCTTTACCAGACAGTGTGGCAGGTCAACCAAACTCAAGGGAACAGCTTCCCCAAAATACAAAAAACAGATATGTCGCCACTTATCCCTAAAGCTTCAGATCGTTTCTGTATTCGGGGAGGTTTCCAGTCTGCCGTGATCCTCCCTGTCTACCTTCACCCCAGTAGAATAGGCCTGGCTGGGATATGTTTTGTGAAGATTTGTGAATTGTTTTTGGAAAGACCTGCAGCTAGCAAGTTTTTTTATGTGTTAACTTTTTGATGTTTTGAGCAGAGGGATTGAGGGAGGATTGCAGCACAGTGGAAACATTGCCAAATCACACAGAAACTATCTAGATGGATAGATTGCACGAGCGGAAAGTGAAAAAATACTCATTTTTTTGTTTTTTGGGCTTAACTGTTCCTTTAAAGAATAACTTATGGTGCTAAAATAAAACAAGAGCGTCCACAGACTTTTGGATTCTAGCAGTCATTGTGTCCAGTCAATGGAAAAGTAAATTTCCTACCCCGGCAGTGACCCACTGAAAGACCCAACATTTACGCACTCAGGCACAACACAAGAGGGATCTTGGTAAAATGCCTCTACGACGTGAGCCATTAATGGGTTAGTTGCTACAATTGGAAATTTTTCTCACACTGTAAAAGTTAAAAAACTGTTAAAAACCTGCCTGGGTACAGTGGGCTTTCTGTGCCAGACTGGAGGAATCTGATGACTGGCTGGACGCAGATGGAGGTGAAGGAAAGCTCATTATTTTTAATGGCGTCTCTCCCTGGCTCTCCACTCCTCCCTCCCTCCCTTTCTCCAGCCCTCTCTCTGCAGCTACGCTCCCTAGCACAGTGCCAACCTGTGTGTGTGTGTGTGTGTGTGAGAGAGAGAGAGGGAGAGGGAGAGTGAGAGAGTAATACCCTATTTCAGCTGATTTCCCGACTACAACGCTGAAACCAGCAGTACAAGGCAGGCTGGAAGAAATATGCATGTACAACACACACACACACACACACACATACACACACACACACATATGCAAACACACATATGGTTGCTTGTCAGAAGTCGCAAACAACAATTAGCGGCTGTCAGCTACAAACACATCAAATTGTTGCCAGTGCTGTGTATTGCATAATTTACTTTGTGTATTATATGTATTTAATGTATAACATTGCTGTTTCCATCACAGTTTTATCACTTTGATCATGACAAATAAAACATACTTTAATGGGAACCCACCTACTTTATAGACTACAGACTACCTCACTCGTCAATGCACCACATAATAAAGACTCATTTGTTATGAGTTGCTGAAGTAAAACATTTAACTATAAAAATTAATCTTGCATTACTGTAGCGTCTCATAAAAGAAAGTGTTATTTAACAGATGGTTAAGAAAATGTTGAAGTTTAAAGCAGGCAGTTTTATCTTTTTCCAATGTATGTATGTTTGTTTTGTAAAGAAAAAAAAACCAGTTATTTACTTTAAAAGATCACTGCTCTTTTATATATATATATATTTGATGAAGATATAAGATGCATGTTAATGTTGTTTTGGCCATCTCTTTCTCGCAACCTGTCAAGGGGAAGTTTTTGCAGATGTCTGAGGGATCTCTCTTTCTTGCTGCTCTCTCTTTCTCTCTGTCTCTCTCACACACTTACACACACACACACACATACACACAAAGACACCCTTGCGGCCCCAGAGAGATGCATCAATGAGGTTTGGTATCCCTTTCTGTCCTTTCTTTGCAGTCAGCCTATCTGATTCACATCACTCAGTGTCTCAGCGGTCGAGCTAGTTTGGAGTCGGACTGCAGTCCTGTAATTACCTTGTTGACTCTACTCCAGCCATGTGTGTGCACATGCACGTGTGTGTGTGTTCATAGACAGATAGGAATGAAAATGGGAGGCAGCCGACTTGGAGCAGCTGCACCGGTGTGTCTATGGGGTGCAGTGCCCTGAGAGAGAGAGGGAGAGAGAGGGAGAGAGAGAGAGAGAGAGAGAGAGAGAGAGAGAGAGAGAGGAAGAAAGAGAGAGAGAGAGAGAGAGAGAGAGCTGTCTTCACGGTGATCGATGACCCGGCTTCCTGTCTTGCTTGGAGTTATTGAAGAGCTCTGGGGGACCTTCGTTATTTCCTGATACTCTTAAAAATCCTCCCCCCATCTCTCTCTCTTTGACTGTCTTCCTCCTTCACTCTCCTGTCTGTCTCCCTCCTCCCTCTTCCTCATGCTCTCCACTTGCTCCGTTTTGTTTTTTCTAAGGAATGACAGATATTGTTTACACGCAGCCCACTGATATCTCATTCTGCCATATTATCTATCTCCAGTCCAGCCATACGTAGACCATTAGATAATATGTTGAGAAAACTAAAAGCCCTATTTGTCATAGATGTAGGCTAACAGACGGGGAATAGTCTGAATCAGCTGCTGCACATACTTCATGATGTTTTTCTCTCTCTGTCCATGCAAACATCTCGCACAGTGTGTATGAGTGTGTGTCAGACATATGCATACATTTGCCAACGCTTTCTTTCCTTCTCTTCTGCCCATGTCCACAGTGCAATATAAAGTTAAGTTAAAAGTTTAGAAAATGTTGAAATTACTGGAAAAAAAAAATCCCATATGATGTGAGAAATTCACTTCAAGTCAGTATAAAGCAACAAACAAGTTTTATTTCAGCATGCAATGTAATGTTTTCTCCTGGTTTCAAGAAAAATTACATTTTAAGACTCAATACCAGATTATGTGTTTTGATAAGATGGACTCTCTGTGCAATCTAATCTAAAGGTTTTTGTCTTACAAAGTGCAATTTAATTTATAGGCAAGAAAGTGGGCTTAGCACAAGAAGAGCATGTTTGTAAGCATTTTCAATGCCCACTACTCTGATAAAATAATCTGATCCACCACCCGATATGGAAGTTGAAGTAGGTCATATAGTGATTTTCAGTTTTTTTAATAGATTGTCCAGCTCTAATCCACATTGCAGGGCCTACTATAACACATCACCGAGCTTTTTGCACCATTCCTGCTCTTTGTTTCCATCCTGTGGTGCAGAAGACTCAAATCAAAGTGCGATGCTCATCTCCTCTCGGCCTCCATATGCCTGTGAGACTCATAAATAGCTTGCGTCTAACAACTGAATTTGTGCTTGCTCCAGACAGATGCAACATCACCCACCTGCTCCGTGAACCTAAATGACAGCAGCTGCCCCAGAGGAGGCCAGAGACAGGGCAGGGAGGAGGAAGGACGAGGAGGCTGAGAGGGAAGGACAGGAAGTGAGAAGTATGCAACAGCCATGTAATTGGACTCATTGTGGAGACTTTGTGGAGACTTTGTTAAGAAAGAGATGATTGTTATGGGGCGCCTGGAAAAAAACCCCACATAAATCAGTGTGAGTGTGTGTTGCTTTTTTTAAGCTGGTGTACAGAGGAAATCATTTGGCGCAATTGGGAGGGTATTTTGAACATGTAGCTAAACTGAAAGGACAGAAGGTTAACCGCCAAGGGGTCACTACATCTAAAAACCATTCATCATCTTGACTGAATATGAAAATATTGAATTAGCGCAGCGCTGTCGAGTAAAAACAACTGAGCCAAGCAGATGGGGTGATATGCTGTCGATTTGGGGATAAAAGTACACAGTTTAGGCCACACAGGGAGACAAAGATGCAAATACTGCTCTCTGAAGATATTCCAGATGATAAAACGTATCCACTCTGTAGCCACATAATGCAAAACGCTACCGTGACTGATCCAAAACACCTCAGTCATTTCTCAAGCATTGTTGAGCCTCTCTTATCTGCTCCATGCTTTGGTTTGTCTGAATATGCAGGCTCAGTGGACCACCATGGCCTCTTCTGATTCACTGACATGGTTCTTTTGAAGAGCACAAAGCCTACACGTCTCACTGCTCTCCTTTGGGAACTCAGCACTCGGAGATACAGACATGAGAACATCCGTTGCAGCCAATTTATCCCAAATGGATTTAATCATCTGCGTCAATATAGTCAAGCTGTCAGAAAGAGTCTCATCACAGGGTGAGTGCAGGGTGATCGGTGTACGTTTGACAGAATGTTTGAGTTAGTGTGTCACGCATCGCCGTGTGTTGGTGTGTATGTGTGTGTTAAAGAGAAAGACAGAGATAAAGTTCCAGTATCCATGGAGAAACTTTCACTACTCCAGCCCTAGAAATGCTTATGATGGCAGGTCATAGTGTGGTGAAACCTCTCTGAAACTGCACGTAGAATAATAAATATAAAAAGCGAGGATGACTCATGGCCTGAATAAGCCACTTAGCAACACTGTTTTGACCGGCCTTGCTCACGGTGCACTAAACGTTCGGTGTTTCTGTTTTTTTTTTGTTTTTTTTTTAATGCAATCTGAAGCGATTTCATCCCATTTATCAACCCACACCCCCACTAAGGGCAATTTCTCAAAATGAAATGCAATAAAGACACTGTGTGTACCATCCAGGTCTAATGACTCATTGGATGCACTTTTTAAAGGAGCTGAAAAAGAATGAGAAATGCAGTGAATTGAATTGAACAAGATTCATTCCAAAATATCAAGGATATTGATTTGAAACAAGAGCAAAATGAGACTGACAAAATGGCATTTTATCTTTCTTGAACTAAATTATTACAGTTACATGAGTGCTTTATTTTTCAGAGATATCAAAGGATGAACACAATCATGATTCTCTTTTTTTCTAATATAGATACACAAACTAACATTTTGAGAATGAATTCCTCGTGATGCAAAATTATTGGCACACAAATGTGCTCAACTGTCACCGGTATTTGGGTTTACTGAGTGGGCAGCAGAAAAAAAAAAAAAAGAGTGGGTAGCAGTAGCCCAGCACTGCCAAACTCTGACTTTGCTTCTGTTGTTCACTTCATGAAGCAGAATCTGCATGCTGTCGAGTTCAAACCATGTGGGACAGCAGGCCACAAGAATACGTAGCAAGTGACTGGATCAACCATCTGTTGCGTATTAGCTGGAAAACAGAACAATTTGACGCAGTATGAAAACTAACTAGTAAGCATGTCAGTAGCTGTTTTTGAGAGGAAATGTACACTAAAACTTCAAGAGTAGCCATTGCTGTTTCAGTCTCGCTACCATCACCACTTGAACCGCGCCTGTAGTTCCTCAGAGGGTGCTGATTGGTCCGTCCGTTTGCGTTGCTTCCATTGATGCTTTATCTCGATGCCAATAATGGTTTTGTGGGTCCAATGCTGGAGAATCTACACTGACTTGCTGAGTACCCATCCTACTCTGCTGCTGATTGGCTAGTAATTGTTGCCTTCACTGGTTAGGTAGGCTAAGGTTAGGGTTACAGTTGGGTTAGGGTTAACCAATCAGAGACGAACCTTAGCAGGGGTCAGCACACTGGGTTATGTGGGCCTCTCTCCCACCAAATGCAAGCGATCTCCTGACATCAGCTGCCTGTAGGAGGTTAGGGAGTAACAGAAGATGCAGCTTCAAATTGGACTGGCAAGAAGTCAGAAAAAAACTAGCACTGCTGAATGACTGTATGATAAGGGTTGTGGCATGATGTCCGCAACAAATCTCAAGACATCCATTGTGGAATAATGTCCCGGCTACCTGAAATTCCACCTTTCCATCCATTTTCTAGCTGCTTATCCAGGACAGACCCATGGTGGCAACAGGGCAGGGCTTGAGGGTCTTCAACCAGTATCACTTGATATTTCAGAAACAGAGGTGATTGTATCCTCAAACACAGCATAGCAAGGGATAAAACTGTGCTTATTGTGATTTTAACCACAGCCTGGATTTCAGGAATGACTCAGAGCTGATGCTCCTGTCTGTCAAGTCTTGCAGTTTTTCTGTCATAAGTGAGAGTGATTTATCAGGACAAGGGCTTTGACCTCATAGTTGATTTCCTAGAAGAGTCCTTACCACAAGGTGTTTTTTTTTTAATGCACAATCTGTCAGAGCAGATCAAGGACACATTCTTGGCTCAGCTCTCTCAGGGCAAATTTAGCTTAATGTTTGATGAAGAATGTGTGGGAATATTAAGCAGTCCAGACACATCTGAGGCAAATTTTGAGATGAAACCATCTCAGCGTCTACTGGGATATGTATAATGCAAGGTTTCCTCACTTCTGTCACGTCTGGTTGATCGCATGAACCTTTATCACGTAGTACATTGTAGCTTCAAGGGGAATACAAACAGAGAAGAGAAAGGGAAATTGCCCTGTGTGGGGTGTATATAGACTTGATGGATAATAAAACATTATCTAAACCATGTGGTCGATAAGGGCAGAAAAAGAAAACAATGTACTTATGAGAAATTACGTAATCCCTTTCTTTAATTCTTTTTAATTCCTGTGCTCTCCTGTGAATGGTTCAATTGGGATTAGCGGTGCTGGCGGCCTCATAGGGACCAAGGGATCAAGAAGTAGGTGGATACGGATTATTCCCACCAAATTCTGTCTGTCTCTCTCACTTTTTCTCTCACCCTCTTCCAGGGGTTCTCTCTGAATGACCAACAGTGTTAACCAAGAAGTAAATGCATTATTTGTCTTGCTGTTTGTGTGTCTTTTGGTCTCATTTTTGACTACTTTTCTTGTATCTCTTTTTCTCTTGTTGCTTGTCTGTCTTACTGCTGCCCTTTGCTAAGTGAGTGGCCTAAAAGACCTCGAATGGCGAGGCCTCTGTGGGAACCATGTGATGGTAAGGCGAGGTGGGTTTCATGGATATTACTCCTCTAAGACACCTATAAAACCAATATTTGATCCCATGTATAGAACCAAAGTTAACAAAATAACAAGAGAATGAATCCACTTTAGACACTGGTTATAGAGTTAAAGGTAAATGACAATGAATGATTTTCAAATGCCATATTCCCACACACTCTGAGATATTAAGGTACTTTGACCAGTGAGTTGTCTGTGAGATGCCTTATCCTCAAGTGCCTCTTTTCCACATTTGAACAGTTACCATGGCTGCATCGTGCCTTTCTCCACTGTTTCATACTCATCTGAACAAATACCTAAGAAAATACACCTAAGAAAAACCACAGTGATGACTGTGGTGATGCCGCTGACCAGTGACGGAGTCCCACATGTATCACGTTTCACTGCCTCACCAAATAGAGGATCTAGAGGTAGGTATGTGTAGGTATATTTTAGAACACCGACCTTCAGCCGCACTTACGGAGGATGTGAATAACAAAGGATGAGTAAAAACATTTATGAGGAGGGATGATTGACCTCAATGTGCACTCACAAAAGTTGCGGAAATACGAAGCTAATCCAACACCTACATCATGAAGCCGTCCCACCGCACCAGAGTGGCTCCCCTGCACTGAGCGAACTGTGCCAAGAAAAGCACGCTGGGCACGGTTTGTAACCTTTCCATGCCAAACTGGGTCCAGGTGGAAATGTCATCGGAATGGTTACTCTCCATGCCCCGGACCATTTGGCCCGACCATGGAAAAGAGGACATCGTACATTATTAATACTGTGTTGTAATGGCATTGGCTCAGCACTGCACCAGTACCCCGTTGTTATTCAACTGCAATGCTGAGCAGATGTGTAGCTTTTGTGAGATCAGAGTAATGAGCACATCCCTGTCAGTACCCTAAGAAAGACTGCAACATGTAACTGATAGGATACTGTAATGTGAGACTGTGAGCATGGCAAAGAACACGAACACACTGGAAAAAATATACTGGTGTGATTTGCTGATTTGGACCAAAGGAAACTCCTAAATTAAAGAAAACACCCACATAAAGTGCCTTAATTAAGTGTTGGACCATTACAAACTGCCAAAACAGCCTCAGTATACTTTGGCATTGGTTTAATATTAAGTATGTGACACTGCCCCAATTGGTCCCAGTGGTGTTCATTTGGGTTGAGGTCCGGGACAGCCATGGCGTTGTTTCCACTGCCACTGAGAGAGGGGTAAGCTAAGAGCTGCTCTCCCACCTTAAAGAATTTCATTTGTTTTGGGTTAAATGGAGAATTTCGGTGTTGCATAGTCTAAGCCCCTATGTCTGCTGGGCATCTCTTGTTTCAGCTTGTAGTGCTACTCAGATGCTGTTCATGGCAAAAGCTGCAGCTATGTGATTACTGAAAACCCACTTGAGGCACAGCTAAATGCTGAAATCACTGCACTCTTTACCCTGAGCACAAACACATGCTAAGCAAACTGACAACTGTCATTTTCTTAGTGAATTCCCATTTTTTGAGTTCCTGTTTTTAAATTAAGCTCTTCAAATTCTGCACCACAGGATGAAGATGATCATTCAGAATGGCTTTTTGCCTTCCACACAAAAGGGACAAAATATGCCAAACTTAAAAACAACTGTTCATTCTTGTGCAACAGGGTTGACAGCACAAAATAAAGATGATGTTCCTCAAGTATAGTAATTTTGTTCTCAGTAGAAATATTGAATGATGTACCTCAGGTAATGATTTTACCCTCAAAATGGATCTAAGAGGTTTTGGAAACGACCTCTTCAAATCCACCTCACACCAAAACAGAGGCAATATTGTGACCCTCATTTACACAAGTAGTTTCTCTGGAAAAGATTCTCTTCAGCTGCACATTGTACGCAGAGTATAGACATACAGTTAGGTACAGTATATTGTTCCTTCAGTTTTCCTCCAAGGACTTCATGTTGCTGTGTTGATCTGATGAGATCAGATCGGGACACGCCTCTCCACTCCTCCCCTCTCTCCCGGCGGATTCCCTTCCCTGTCCTCACAGGTCCTGGTGAAGGTATGATATCGAATGACACATTCCCACACTCCCAGTCAGGCGTGGGAGGGTGAGGCGGCACGATCTGAGCTCACACGTGCCTCGCTCCCTCTGCCAGAACTGGCCCACATACATGCATAGATAGGGCCGCATTCAGACACCTACACAGATAATGCTGGCTGATCTGCTTGGGTGTGTGCGCACTCATAGGCTGCAAACGTGAACGGCGTGTAAAATAGCTATGAAAGCCTCGAAAAAGCACACACACACACACACACACACACAGATATGCACATGCAAAACAATCTGCAAGGCATCTTGTGACAGGAGACAAGCTCAGGCCGTCGACCAGGTTAAGACGATTATCACAGCCTTGTGAGAAAAAGGGCAAACAGGTCTCGAGGGAGAGCGACTGAGAGAGAGAGAAAGGAGGGAAAAGAAAGGGAAAGCAAGAGAAATGGGAGGACAGAGAGAAAGAGAGACAGACAAGGAGGATTGGAAAGAAAGTGCAAGTTGTGAGTGAGGAAACAAAAGAACAGATGCAAATGGGTTCTCACACGGTCTGGAAAAATAATCCTTTGAGTTGTAGATAGGCCTATGTTTACATTTTTACCCAGACATGAGCAGATAGAGATTCAATATTTCACTGAAAGTCAATTGGCTATTGATGGACACGTTGATCAGTGACGCTGAAGCTGCTGTCACAGGCCACTTGTCTGCTCACACCGCTGTGAGGTCCTTGAGTTTTGTGGAGTGTCTGTGATGTTCATGCTCCCGTTGCAACCCTTCGTTGTAGAAAATGTTTCCCCACCTTGCCTTTACAATGCCACCCGCGGGACTCATATTCCACAGAGTGACCGGGTAAAGGCTGGAGATCGGGTGTCAGAGTTCACATGAAGGGACTGACAATGGCCATTTCACAGTCGGAAAGAATGGCTTCACACATGCCTTTGAGGGCTGATTTTAGTGGCTTTTAGTTGCTCGGGCTGTGTGTAAGTGTGTGTGTGTGTGTGTGTGTATTTGGACCACACGGTAAAAGGTTTTCTTGCTCAGTGAATGGGGGTTTCCTTAACAGTAATTCTCAAAATTCACAATTCCAATGCATCCATGTCATCATTTGCTCTTTAAATGTGTGT
>OMLB01018261.1:41291-54448 GCA_900302555.1 Myripristis jacobus | reverse complement strand
TCTTGGTTTATAAACAATATGCATCCATCAACATTGCATTACACAAAAGACACCAGTAACAGAGCCACAATCAATGAATAAACAAACACTGGTTCTCAAATATCGCCAAAAGGTTTACCTATTCGTTTTTAACAAAGTCGTTTGAAAAAAACGAGCACTGATCTGAATTTAATTCCAACAAAACGAAATAATTTTGATGACAGTGTCTGATTAATTGACCAGTCAATCAGACAAAATTAAATACTGTACCTGGACTCCCCCTGTGCTTGTGCCCTCCTCTCAACCATCCGCCGTTGCCAAGGTTTCCGTGTACGCGCTGTGAGAGCGGAGACGCGCGATTGCCATACAGTATTGCCAGACATGGCGGCGGACCTACAACCCGAGTGGATTTCTTGTCTCCCTTCTTCCTGGAGTTATGGGGTTACTCGGGATGGACGTGTCTTCTTCGCAAAGTAATTATCTATTGACAGACAGTTTGGGGCATTTATATCCGTTTACAATTCGAGCAAACTCACCGTGTTGTGCATTTCCCTTTCTTAACAGCGAAGAAGCCAAGAGTACAACCTGGTTGCATCCAGTAAGTGGCGAAGCAGTAATAACTGGGCACAGGAAAACTCCAGGTAACGTTAAGGTGACATGGTAGTCACGTTTGTCGATTATCTTTTGTCTTGACCGTTGTTTAACCTTTTGCATGTCAACACCGCACCAACTAAACTGTCCTTTTTTCAAACCACATACTTAGCACACATAAAAAAAGACTGGCTGATTCTGCAAATCACGCTGTGATAGTTGATGCATGAGTGGGCTTTGGCGCTCGTGCTGTGAAAAGTCCTCTCGTGCCCACCCCTGCCCGGCTCGTGCCACTTCCGAGTGTACCTCTTGAAAGGGGTCAGTCGGTGAAGTTGGTCAGTCAGTGGACGTCGCCGTCTTGTTAACTTTAACATAAGTCGACAGTCGAGCGAGTCTCCGTGTATGGTCTACCAGCAGCCACAAATGTAAACATGTAATTCAAAGGTACTGTGAATTCCCTTGCAACAAACCAACGGCACCTGGTTCACCAGAGAGCTCGTCAACCTGACTAGCGCTTACCAGGCACCTTAACCCAGCTCGTCATAAGGGCACGGTGATTTGACAGGTACTCAGCAACAGCTGCTGTGGATTAAAGCGCCAGTAAACGTTAGCAGTAAATTTACAAAATTAGCTAGCGCTGCCTCACTCCTGCGTGAGATTATTTAGGAATCTCAATTTGGATTGTACTGCCTCTTGGATCTGTTGTCAAATCAGCGCACGGGCATGCGGCGCGACGCATTCAATTCTGACGACGTTACGATGTAACTAATGTCACCACCAGCCTCCCCGATCACCAAAAGTCACTGCAGAGCATACCCACTGTTTGATTTTTTTTTTGTTCCCCACTGGCCGCTGCATCTCAGCATGCAAGCCGCCAGCTGGCAAGGCATCACGTTAGTTCATTTAACACACACTCCATCTGTTTGCTCCACCGCTCTGTGTTTATGTGTTTTTGTCCAACCCTCTACACAGACCTACCGACTGGATGGGAGGAAGGATATACTTTCGAAGGAGCGCGGTGCTTTATCAAGTGAGTCTGAAAAGCCCTCAACCCCACCCCCAGTCAGAACTTTAGACCATGAGTATGATAAGGTAACACGCAAACATGCCGTATGAATTCAAAACACCCTCCTTGAATACCAATGCTACTAGAGCTCATCTTGATTTATTGTATAGAGGAATTTTATTCATACCCCCCCTCACACACACTCACACACATAAAAATGACTATTCGACTGCCAGGGTATTCCTGCAGTATTGATGGACCTAAATGTGCATGGTTGTTAAGTTGAAACCTTTACTCCTTCTTTGCATACAGTATATCACGGAAGTTAATGATTACATGGGGACTTAGTGCAAATAGACAGTGGGCCAAGTGTGGCTGCCGTCTTCTTGCAGGCTGTTTTATTTGTTCAGAATTGCTCTGTTTGTAGCTGAGCCTGCTTGCAGAGCTGAACCCAAGTATGACATGTGCTTTTTTTCTGACAGTTATTCTTACCGTTTCAGTTATATGGTGTACACATAGTTTGAACTGATGTTTGATTAGATATTTGGAAATAGTTTCATGTAACTTGTCAATCTTTATTTGAGCATTATATCCTCAATGTGCTCGCTTGTTGTGGCTCTGTTAAACCTTGTGACATATTTTCTGTGAACAGTCCAAGAAACTTTGGTTTCTTGGATTTTCCTCTCTTGTCTCTTTGTTTGAAGCAGACCAGGATTTACATGAGTGAAGTAATATTTTACATTAGTAGTATGTTACATAGTCTTTGAGCCATATTTCGTATTTTTTGTCTCTCCCTTCGATGGTAGCCTGATACATGGGTCTAATCAAAAGCAATCATGAGGACTGTCATTCAGCCGGCACTGATTCATCATCTTCTGCTTAGAATGTGTTAAATCCTAGGAAATGACATGAAATATTTTGTAATTTTGTATGTCCCAGTGAAATATTTCTCTTGCACAGCAGGTATAGGCTTTTTTTTTAGCCTCAGATGCACTTCTCTGCCAAATGCATGAATGCTTCTCGAGTATGATTGAAGACATTGCAATATGCAGGCTAAGAATTTAGAATATTATGCCTTATTATCCTCACCGAATCCCCTCTCTCTCTTTGACTTTCTCATGAATTTGAGGAGCTTCATGTGGCAGGTTGACAGGCAGTACAACTGAAAGGCAGTAATTTGATATTCTAGTACTAAATCACTAACTCCTCCAGTGCAAAACAGACTCAAGCAACCACATTCATTAACTCAACACTGTTTCTGCCACAGCCCCATAACATACTACCTTTGTGTATAAAACAAGTTACAAACAAGGCAATATTTAACATGTCATTTTTGAGGAACAATGCTGCCAGGAAGCGATATGTCTCCTTGTTATGACCTGTTACCATCCCTGCGGGCTAATTAGTGTTTGAGAAGACTGAAACACCGTGGTGAGTGCATCTTGTATCTGAGATGCTGGTGACACATGGACAAGCAAGTAAACACTCATTGTGCCCCCTTAGGCCAATCTGTGCAGTTCTAACAATGCAAGAACAGAACAGTGAGAAGCATTATTCTCTTAACTTTTGCGAAAATTTGATCAGCAGTGATTGAGATGTTGTGCATGACATACAGTCAGCTAGACTAAGCAAACATTGTCATGCTCCCTCAGGCCAGTCCATCTAATTTAATGAAAATGCCTGAACAGAGCAAGGTCATGTATATTCCCCGAAGTTTAATCCGAAGCCAATCAAATTGCGTGTGACAGACAGATGGACTGGTACTGATCCAAAGTCCTACTCTGATTTCATCACAGGGGACCACATGTTTAACGAGTGTAAACAGGTACCAGAGAGAGAGAGTCTCTTCCATATTACTCACATACTATGGAAGAAAATCAGTGAGGTGCAGAGGCTGACCTTGTTTTGCCCCTAGTAATGTGGGAGCTTGATGTGACATTACCATCAGTTTGGTGGGCAGAGATGGGTTAGGTGTGACTGTGGCTTAGCTTCTATGCACTGTTCAGACATGCAAGAAGGTTTGTCTTTATTGTGCTACTATGCAGGAGCTTTTCATTAGGATTGTAGTTAAGTGGTGACCAGAGTTATCTGCACTTTGGTGCCAAATGATTCTAAGTCAGTGGTCAAATAAATTCCCCAGATTAGCCAGTCATTTGTCATGAAGATGTCCCTGTAATGTCCTTAAGCCAGAGTATTTGGCCATCTGTAGCTATGCTTGTAAATTAAATTTTGTCCTATTGTTTTGACATAGCAACTGTTGACAGGTTTATGTGATAAGTGCTTTGGCTAATGCTCGGGACATTTTGAGGCTTTGTGTTAGGTTTCCAACAAAAAGCCTCGAAAAAAGTCCAAATTCAAAATCCTAACAACAGCCAAATAAGTCTTTGCTGCATATTTTACAATATGCTTGCTTAATCATCAGTTCAGTGTGTTGATGTTTAGCTTACGTTTCAGTATTTTAGCCTACTTGAACACAAACAAAGTGCAGACCTTTTGAACTTTTAGCCCACTCTGCCTCTTCTTTTCAGGCATATGAAAAAGAGTGCAGATCATCAAGAGGAATTCAATTAGATGTGAATCAAGCTTTTCATTTAAAAGCCCAGTCTGCAGAGGGATTTGGCCTATGCAGAGGCTAGCTGTGATGCCTGGCTGTCACCATCAGGTTACACAGTGTGAACATCAAGAAGCAGATTATAGTGACGTAGACTGTCCTCTGAAAGGGCATTTTGGGCAGGGTGGGGTGCCTGTTGTTGGTGTGATAGTAAGCACTGGAGGCATTGTCCGTCCTGGAGATTTGATTTTTTTTTTTATGGTGTTGTGAACTCTGAATGAATGAAGGTTGGTGCAGATGTTAATCGAATCAGTTACGACTCACTGCTCTCCTCAGACTGAGCCGTCCACTCCTGAGTTTCCAGGTCATTTGCACGTGGCTGAATGCCAAAGTGGGAGAGCTTTGTGTCAACTGCCAGTGCTTGATTTCCACCAGCGGGAAGAGACTGAGATCCTGAGGAGGTGTAAATATGCTAGATATGAGCTTGTTAATTTCATCCACAGGCAGACGTGTGTAATTAGAGGCAGCATGTTGCGTCTGCTTTGTTTCCAAATCAGACAGGATTGCAGGCAAAGAAGTGCAAGCTTACCTGCTGTTAAGTATAGTGCAGATATAAACAGACTTCCTCAGATGAAGCATGGATGTGCACTGATTATCTCTCAGTCTACACTATCGGTTCAAAGGGGAGTTTGTTAAGTTTGTGTGTTTTTCTTTTTTAAACTGGTGTTATTTTTTCTGTCAAAAGAATACCATACTCCCCATCGCAGACACACCCACACACACACACAGATGTCTCAATACCTTCACATCTGCTGTGGCTCATCGGAGAGAGAGGCGCTGGTCAATAGAGCCCATTAGTCATAACACATTCAAGCTTTTAAAGTAGTGGCTTTTGGCCATGTTCCTGCCAGACTGCGGAACTCAGTGAGGAGCTTAAACACCGAACTCTGTCCAGCCGCTCTGCCGCTGTGGTGCTCTGAGACCTGATACAATTACCCACACATCAGAGCAGCAGACACTTTCTCCGTAAGATTAACCTGTCTCCTGCTTTGCATACTCCATCCAGAGTTGGAAGCCGGGAGACTAATCTCTTATCGAATGCCACCCAGAAGTCTCTTTATATCCATAATCCAGGGATCCAGAACTAGGCTTTCTGAGGCTGAAGATGTTCTGCACTTTTTCTTGAATGATGTGCAAAATCAACTGAGTGGCCTTAGTATGGTATTTATGTAGAGTTAAAAGTGGACATTTTAATTTTTTAGGATTTTCTCCTAGGTTTACTGCTGAACTCTACAGCCAGACTAAGCACCGCATCCGTTCAGTTTTTTGTGTGTGTGTGTGTGTGTGTGTGTGTGATGTAAACAGTGTTGGCAGACACTGTGCCATCTGACAGATTTGTGTTTCCCAGTTAATCTCTGGGGTACATAATCCTACGTTTCAATTTAAGCCTCATTTTTTTAATGAGACGGAGGAGATGATTTGAGCAACTTGAATAATATCTCGTCCAAACGTTTGTCTGTAAATGTCTGCTAATGAGAACTCTTTGTTGACCTGTGAGGTGACTAGCCATTGAACAGAAAAAAAAATAGCTGTATAATGTAGTAGAAGAGTGATGACCCTGATCATGAGTTGGGTGTTTATAGCAATTATGCTTATGAATAGACAGATGTACATCTCCTCCTCCCTGCTCCCTCTCTTTGTTCTCACTCTCCTCATCTCATTTTATTCTTTTGTTTGGGAAAGGAGGGGAAGAATAACAAGCAACAACTGAAGTGAGAGCTAATTGCTGTAGGTTGCATAAGATAGGCTAGTTGACATCTTGTTATGAAGACTAACCACCTGTGAGTAATGAGTTGGAGGCTCCACTATTTGACCCACACGTCGCCATAGAGATTACTTAGATTTGCTGTCCAACAGTTGATGCTGCATGTGATGACATTCTAACTGTGTCCTTTGAGGGTATTTTGCTTCTCCTGAGTGCTCCTCACTGTAAAGTGCAACATGAAACATAAATATTTTACTATCCTTCTCTGCAACCACTGCTTTCATTAGGCTGCTTCATTTCTACTGTTGCATTATTCATTGCACAGAACAGAGGAAAGCATGTCAATTGAAATTTGGCCAATTTTGACAAAAGTCTCTCCAGTGGATCTGTGTTTGGCTGGTACCTCATACTGTGCTTTGAAGGCCCACACACTGGCTTACTGCAAATGTAAAGTAGGACTCATTGTTTACTCTCAGGTGGATAAGTGTTCAGTTCTACTAATTGTCATTCAAAGATGAATAATTGAATCTTGCTTTTTGACGACTGTTAGCTGTCTTCTTTGATTGATAATCTGTTTGAAATTGTAAGAATGACTAGCACTTTTGTATATAAAACTGATTAAACTACTCAGCAAGCATTAGGCCTAAGCTTTGTGTGACTGGCATACGGTGTCATGCCTCACATCAAAGCTCGCATTTGAATGAGACATCTATATCTCAAGCAAGACAAGGCAATTCCATGATGCTTGCTATCAGAGATAGCCCCCATATCACCATCTCTCATCTCTTGAACCATGCTGTGACAAATGCTTGCACTGTAAACAAAATACATGAATTTGAATATGTGGTATACTGAAGTGCTAAAAAATGAATGTGTTCCCTTTTCTTTAACTTGTTATTAAACAAAATATCCACCTTGGCCATCAGAAAAATCTCAGGAGTTAAGAATGAAAAAGAGATATTTGCACACCACTCTCCCCACACACACAAACACTTACTCCAGCTTGTGGCTTGTCATACCGGACTTTTGTTTATTACCATATTGGAGGTATTTTACCTCTAAATGCACTTTTAAAAATAACATCATGCCATTAAAAGCATTTGTTTTTGAGAGACTCTTCCATAATTTAAACCAGCATGATTAACTACTGTGTGCATTTGAATAGTGTAATTCCAAAATGAGATACCTAAAACTTTACTCCCATTCTGACAAAATGCTAATTGACAAGGGCTGGGTATCAAGAACCTGTTCCAATTTAATCCTGGTTCCAAATTGCCTAATTCATTGGAACTGATAAGCCACCACGTTAATGATACCCCTTATTGATCATTAAGAGTGTTGAACAGCTGGGTGCTTCTCAAATAGCTGCCTTTTTGACCCTTCTGGCATGCTGTCTGTTACAGACAATAATGTAATTTGATGTGTGTACCCTCATGAGGGTTGATACACCAGGGAAGTTAGTATGTCCCGTTAACATAGAGTGAATTGCTTGAATAGTTCCATGGCAGCCCTCTTCAAAACAAAAAAAGATGTTTCAGGTGGTTTCTTTAGTGGAAAAAAGAGGAAAAATGGACCATAAAATTTGCTCAATCAGGATGTGCAGCATAATCATTGTTATAGAGCAATATGATTACACTGTGGGTTTAAAAGACCAATAGTTGCCTCATTATCTCCCAGATATTTGAACTTGTTCTACAGCAGCAAGTAGATGCTGCCCTCACATGTGTCCAGCAATGTTTTGGAGTTACGGGTAGTGCGTTCTTGAGGGACTGAATAAAGTGTATATTTTATTCATTTATTTGCTACTTCATTTGATTGAGGCAATGAAAATTTACATAGTACCACTTCAGCAGGTTACTGATGTTCTGCATACAAGGGAAGGAGAAAACAACATATCAAAGATATATATAAGACACATTTTTACAAAACAATTTAAAGGACACATTGAAAGACAAACAAATTAATAATAAGAAAGTCATTAATATTGAAAAGGATAAAAATGCGTATAGCTCTGATTTTGTAGAGAGGTTGTCTGGTGAATGGAAGGCCCCTGGTTCGATCCCCGGCTCTTCCAGAGAGTGTGTCGAAGTGTTCTTGAGCGAGACACTGAACCCCTCCTGATGGACAGCTTGCATGGTAGCTTCTGCCATCAGTGTGTGAGTGTGTGTGTGTGAATGGGTGAATGTGAAGCAGACATTGTAAAGTGCTTTGAGTGGTTGATAGACTGGAAAAAGCACTATAGAAATGCAGTCCATTTACCATTTGTCAGCCAGCACTTAACATTTATTAAAAGCTGCAATATCTTGGATGTTCAAAAATCGTGTGGTGCTCCCCCGTAGCGCACTGGATAAGAGTGCACAACACTTGTTAGGACTGAGTCCTGATCGCAGCATCCTGGGTTTGAAACCAACCTCAGGCCATTTTCTGCATGCCATCCCCTCTCTCTCCACTGCCTTTCCTGTCTCCCTAGTCTGTGGCAGTCATATATTGCAGAAATGCTAAAAAAATAATCTTAGAAAAAATAGGCTACGTTGTGATAAATGTGAAAATATTGCATGCATTGTTGTGCTGCTTTACTTTGTATGGAGTGCCTAATTAGTTAGAAGCAATATCATTTCTTTTCTTTGTCTTCAAAATTGCTTGGATATGTTTGACAAATTTGAGTTTAGAGTCTAAAATTACACCTAAAAAACTTTATATGTTAACCCTTTCAGTTCCATTGTCTGAATTTTTCTGATTGTATTGGTTTTTGATGGAGACTGTCTGTCAGGTTCAGAGTGACATTGTTTTGGTGAAGCCACTAATAGACTCCATTCATATCTGATGTTTATACCTCAGTTGCCTCACTATGGTGTCTTAAGGCCAGTTTATACAGTGCTAAACAGTAGCCTAGGTCATGGTGGCTTCTGCATAGCTTGCGGTAGATCCCATTAGAGCTCACATGCACCTCTTCATAAATTCTACTGCGTGTAGGGTGATGCAGCTGGTCTACAAACAGGCCCACTTGGTAGAAACAGAAATCTTGTCATTGCTGTGGATAATAATGCAACGCATCTATGGCAACACTTTGACACAGAAATATGAATCAGCCTTTAGGTAGAGCGGTGAATCGAGTGACTCTGTTGGTAAATATGAGACTAATTAAGAATGTTTCACTTGTTCTTCCATTGTGTTCTTGCCAGTAAGGCTTTATGGCAGATGTACATTGGCTGACGTGAAAAGTAACTCTACTGTCTTTCTTGATTAATAAAACAAAGTCGTTAGCCATGACAATTCATATGATAGGAATCAACTGGAGAAGTGGTCAGGAATCAGATTGATAGAAGATTATTATGAATGGCAGTCCTGATCCTAATGATATCTGGCTCTAATACTGTCATGATATTAAAGCACAGTTTGGTTTACTTTTAAAAAAACTGAGCTATTTTAATATTTTTGCTAAGAGAGTTTTTTGAAAACATTCTTTTGTTCATATTAGTGTTTCTCTTTGTATCTCTTCTCTCTTTCTAAGGTGCATCCCCGCAGTCTCACATGTGAGACTGGGGCTTTTTCAGGGCGTCAGTAAAATGAGGCATCTTATCAGACATCTCAGGCATGGAGTAGCATGTCACAGGCTGCAAGCAGTGGGGGATTTGTGTTTCATTTTGATGAGTGACACCAGCTATACTGAATGAAAAATCCCCAACCTGTAGAATGAGCTTACACTGCCTCTCATTTCAGTATAAGGGGGTTTACAGGGGCTCCGTCTTTATGTTTATGTGGAGTCTCTTAAGAAAGCAGAGATGAGGTCTTGATGGTCCAGGGTAAGAGCTACTAGTCTAGCCCCTGTGAAGCCTTGCACAGCTGTGTCAGTGGCAGAGTTTTAAAAGCTCTCCCTATTCTCTAAAGAATAAGCCAAACCTCTATCTGTCTGAGTAAAGCCTTGTATCAGACCTGATTACGTAATCAGGAAAATCCAGTCACTGAATTGGAGGGACGATGCTTAGTGAGTCCAGCTGTATTTATGTATGTAAAGCAGGCACATCTGTTAGCATGTGCTGCTCTAATTGGGGCTCCCATACGCACTGATAAACATTAACGAATGGCACGTCAGTGACAATGCCTTATTCAAACTGCAAAGTGCAAAAGGAGTGTTTACTCATCCTCTTGGCACAGGGAGATTCTGATGACTGTGGCTGCTGACTCACAAATTCTGTCAGTCCTCGATACTCGCATGGCTCACTTGTGTGTGTAATGTGATTTAAGAGGGAAACCAGTGGATCTGGATCTGCTGTTCATCATCCCTGTCTGTGGCTCAATAACTCTTCTTTCTCAGGCTGAATGCTGATGGGGAGACAGACAGGCAGCTAGGCAGACAGCTTTGAGCTGCTCAGACAGCTCTCACACATTCGAGTCTCTATGGGGTCCCTGCCATCTGGCTAGTGCTGGAAACACGATGTGTATGTTTTGGTGTTTGTATGCTTTGTGTGTGAATATGCGTGTAAAAGAACTTCCAATGTCAGCGACTGCCCCAGGTGCTGGTTGAGGCAATTTCTCCAGATCAGACCAAGTTTCATCCACTGCTGTTTTTAATTGTGTACTCTTGGCCACTCGTCTAAGAGTTATTTTAATAAATTATTTGTTTATAAATTGTGTGCACCAGTATTTGTATGTGTTTCTCTCTCTCTTTTATCCAGGACTATTGATATATGGAGAGTGAAGGCATGACTGCCTTTGCATCTGGAGGCTCTTTGTCTGCTGTTGGTCCCAGTAGCGTTCAGTGGTTGTCCTAGTATGATGACAGATTCTCTCACTGTCCGTTTACAGTTCCAGCCTGGATCTGGCAGAGTACGCACAACCCTGGCTGACAATCAGACTCTCTTGCCATTTCACAAGTTGCTTTCTTAGTAAATCATTGTGCCATTTCTGGAAAAATGTGCTCACTCTGAAATTGGAACTGTGAAATGGGACCATTGCCCAGTATTGTAGATTTGTCTGATTGAATGTAGGCCTTCCCGCTCTCAGGTTTTGTTGGGAAGGGTAGCCTACAGTAATTCTTTAGTTCTAAAGCCTCTTAGTTTTATGATGTCTTTGAGAGAGCTGGTGAAGTCAATAGTAATCCCCACTAGTAATCTGCAATGAACGGTCTTTTGCTGATGTTGTGCCAGCTTCAATCTAGGGACAGCTGCCTACGTGGGGGTCATGGCTGTTAAGGCAGAATAATGTTGTTGGTCCACTGTTTTTCAACACACTTGGATCTACCTCTGAGAACATAATGAAATGGTGTCAGTATCATAACAGCCTTTCAGAGGGAATTAAAATAGAATGGGACTTGCCCATTCTATATGCTTATAATTTCACAGAGAATTTGCGTGCTTTTCCCTGCATGGAGAGATATGAGGTGCCAGAGTCTTGATCTTTTTTTATCTTCCATACAGTCTACTCACTGTTTATTAATATAAGTTTTGATACAGAAAGGAAGACAAGTAGATAGGCACAGGAGTGAATGATTTGACAGGATTTGATTGTAGGCTAGAGGAGGCATATGTGTAAGGTCAGTGGTGATGACCTTCCATGAACTACTATCTGATTGCTTCTCTGATCACTTCTGATCTCAAGTGTTCGACATACACATTCAGTCTGTATGACTGAATACTTATAAAGAGGTGGTTTAATTTAGGAGCTCAATATTGCTTGATGTTTAAATTTACAGGCGTTGCCCCAGGTATCCTGTGTTAAAGAATAGCCAGTCAGGAGTAATGAAATGCGTCATGGCCATATGATGGCCATGACGCATGACTAAAGCTAGATCTACTCTGTACACTTGTTCATTAGGATGGAGACCAGCCTTTGTTTGCTTATGAAACCCTGCTACTTTAGTTGCATAGCATTGAACCTGTTCTGTCATCCCTCTGAATGAGGTGTTAAAATGGTAGAGGCCAGTGCCCCGATGAAGCCAGCACCTGCATAGTCTGTCTTCTTCTTTCAAATTTCTGTTTCTCTGTCTGTCTTTACCTCAGCCCAGTGGACAGAGCATGGCTCAGTTGTTCTCCAGATGGTCTGTGATGATTAGGGGCTTTTGGAAGCCATCACTCTGCTCAAATGTGCTACAGCTGTGAGTTCTTGGAGCACCATGTTAAAATGTCCACAGAGGGCTTTTGGAACAGGGCACTGTTTCCTGAAACAAATTGTTACTAATTCAGCCTCTCCATTTGTCTTCATCCATATCCAAATAGGCATTGAGTAGGCTTGTTTGTGTTGCCTCAACAGCTACCGTGAAAGAGAAACCAAACCTCTGTTTCCACAGTGATCACACCTTTATTGGGGTTGCCTGCTGAAGGAATGCAGTGTGCCTCCTTGTTCAGCCTCTTCCTCTGAACTGAATAAAGTGGATAGTCCTATATTGATGTGGTGGTTGCTGCCAAGTTTTCAATTTAGCAGCAGCAGTAGGGGGATTAATATCCCAGCCTCCTGGTCCCGTGGCTTTGTATTTTTTTCACTCCATCCTTTCTCCTGGCAACAGTTTGGCTACCCCGCTCCCCCTGCAGACCTCACACAGCCCACAATTGTTTCTCCAAGGTACAGGTCTTTCAGGCTTGACAGAACGTATGCTATCATCAAGACTTTGTTTCTGTCTATATCGTATAACTCCCCTCTAAGTTTTTAATCCTTTCACAATCCTCTTCTGTATCTCCTGAGCTCAGTGACAGCACAAGAGCATTTAGCTCCTTATGCTTAGGCCTTTGATGTTTTCTTGCTCAGAGAACCAAAGTGAGTCTCAATAATGTGGAATAGTGTGGTTGACTGTACTGTAAGTAGATATGCTAACCTTAGCCTAAATGCTGAATAACCCAGTGAGAGTTTAGCTGCACTGATAAGCTCATTTTATATCATGGCTCTAGAGTCTATATCCGGTGCTCGTACCTGAAGAATCCATTCATCTAAAAACGTATGCACTATCATGGCTTATATAGTCATCCTCCAGCAACATTATCCCAAAGTGAAAGAACTTTTTGCAAGCACATTGGCCGTCTTCAGTGCCAGTCTGCATGCTGCGTGGTGCACCTCCCAGCATGCCTTAAGTGTTCTTAAGTACTCCAACTAGATGGGACACTTGATATATGAAAATAAAGGTACATCATGACACAATATATGTAAGAGAATTGGGTTGAGAGAGAGAGAGAGAGAAAGAGACAGAGAGAGAGAGACAGAGAGAGAGAAAGAGACAGAGAGAGAGAGAGACAGAGAGACAGAGAGAGAGAGAGAGAGAGAGAGAGTAACATGTA
>OMLB01018261.1:21761-41265 GCA_900302555.1 Myripristis jacobus | reverse complement strand
GTCCTCAGACATGAGTCTGGCTGTGCTTTCGCGAGCCAATATTTGAAGTCAATGCCAAGTCTCCGAAAGAACAGTCTATACCTGCTGTGATTGACAACGTACACTTGTGTATCCCATAAACCTCATGGCACCACTCATTTTAGCAAAAGCAGTCTACAAGCCATGTAGCTGGAGACACAGAACATGTAATTAAATGCTGTGTCCCCTAAGAGTAAGTAGTAAGTGAGTCACTTGTTTTTCAAAGTGTCATGCACTAAAGGTGCCCAGCCTGCATGGGCTTAGAAGACACTACAAAATATAACAGAAAAGAGCAATAGCATAATGAGTGCGAAAGAACAAATATAACACACCTCCGTTCGTGTCTTGTCCAGACACAAGCCTGCTCATCAGACATCACAGCTCTAAAACATAACAGGCACATCTCTCCCTCTCTCTCTGATTGAGAGAGAGGTTTTCTTGAATGAATGAATGATTCACACTTGCTTGCCTCTTTATTCGTGGGCATATAATTATGTTTTCTGTCACATTTGCTAACCTGTTGTTCAATTCCTTGAACAGGTTGGCATGTCTGTCGGCGAGATGCCAAGTTGGTCGTGTTGGCTCCCTTGGTCTGCCGGGGTTTAAAACTTGCCTTTGTGGTGTCCGTGGGCTTGCCCTGACAGTCAGCTATGTAGGCGGCATAATGATAAACTTTGCTTTGTGCATCTGCATTGTCAGAAAGTCGTGGACAGTGGGCAAGAGCACTTATACTACTACATGCAACCATGCCTCTTGTTGTGTCACCATGAAAGACGCAGCGCACATATGACAGAAAAAACAAAACAAAACAGGGGGCATGCCCACAATGCCTGCAGCACTGGAAACAGAGCACTGCACACACACGCTGCCCTGCTGTCGGGCATCGATGCAAATGATAGGAAATACACCTCTTATTAAAACACTGTCATTCTTAAAGTGTTAGTACTAATAAAATGAGGTATAGTATCATTTTTAACAGCAAGGCATTGTAAAACCTTTCTAGTATCGCTACACTGTGAAATACTGGTTTTGACGATAACTGTGATATGTAAAAAACAAATCTTGATATCTTGTTAATAAAACGCATATGGTAATATTGTGTAAATAATTCATTGCCTGTTAAATCATTTCCGTTTCTTTCCGTTCTCACTTTGCTTCCTCCTCTAATACAACACACACACACACACACACACATACACACAGTGCACACACCTGACACGGTTACAGACTGTCTCTCCACTTCCATACACTTGTATTTTGAGTGTAATTCATTTGCCCAAAAAGGGACAAAATGCACAAGAAACTAAGTAGAAACTTGACTCATAGCATTATTATTATTATTGTTGTTGTTATGACAAATATTGTGATAATTATTGTGAATTCTTTTGGCCATCATAATCATGGAGTAGAAATCTGATATCATGACAGCCCTACCTGGAACACAACAACCTGAAAATAGCACCTCCGTGGATCTAAATTGGTGCTTTTGTCCTCCCTTAACGCTTCCTGCTCCCTGGAGCTCAGACCGTCTGTTTGGGGTCAGCTGACTCACAGATAAGTAGGAGGGGCTCTCAACCTTGCCCAAAACTCTCATGCTTCTGTTCTGGAGTCTGATGGTTGTATGAGTGCGAGATAGCCTCCTGGTGCATTCTGCAGCAGAACAGATCTTGGGGATGACGGGGTAGCAAGTTGAACCTTTGTATACCCCCACCCCTGTCAGAATCCGCTTGTCCTGCTGTGTTTGTTAAGGGCCTATTATAATGAAATCAATCAAAACCTCCTTTCACTCTGCATATCAGCTGTCTGCAGCCTGCTCTCTGTTTTGTAGAGGGTGAGTGAAAGTGAGAAATGACCACAGTGGCAGGTGAGCTGACAGGGTCTTCATAATGGCGGTAATAGTTGCACCACTTGGTGATCCTTCAGTCTAATCAGCTGTCAGCCCTCTGAAGTATGTTTCTGTGGTGGTATGGATGAATGTCTCGCAAATTTGAGAGCTTACTTCAAATGTTGGGGGTACTTGCTTAGGGATAAATGCAGCCTTCCCACCCTTGTGCTGCTATTCAGGGTGATGTGTGGAGGCATTCCTCCTCTCTGGATGGCAGGGACTCCATCGAGTTACACTGTAAGACCTCTGCTGGTGGTTCTAATAAATACACCCTCAGCTTTGATTGTGGTGATGATATAATTACTATGTTACTGCCTGCTTCCTGTTTATGATATTTAGAAGAAAAGGGCTCAAGACATTCTGCCCTGTGTGAGGGCTCTATTACTGGCTTGGCCTGCAGTTGATCCCACAGTGTGTTGGGGTAAGTGGGTTTATATGTGTGTGTTTGTTTATGTGTGTATGTGTGTTTCAATTCTTATATCTTGGGTAATTTTTGTCTGTTATGGTTTAAGGCCAACTGATCTGCTTCATTAGATATTCATCATTTATTCTAAAATGTAACTTATAAGTTTGGCCTTTTGATGTCCAAATCTGCATCTGTTTGTCTGAAGACTGGCTTCTTCTCCAAATTCATAGCTAGTTTGTGTGTGGTGACTCAGAGCAAACAGCAAGTGGACTGTAAGATCTTCTGAGCTTTTAGATTTGCCTCTTATTGTTTATTTATGGAGGAGGCAGACTCATTAGTCATTCAGTGTGACTTTGTAAATGTGTACACAAGGAGTTTGCTCTTTGGCTAGAACCACAGCACAGTTGAAGCTGAATCACTGCCAAGCTTGAAATTGCTGTTACCTTACCTACAGCGAAAATGATGGGATTCTCAAGACTACAGTGTTTTTTTTTTTGTTTTTTTTTTAATGCCAGTCAGCTTGACAGGCATTGTAATCAACAGCCAGACAGCGGTCTTACCCATTTTACCCCAACACCATCTTTTCATAAGACAGAAATCTGCTTTTCTGCTGTTTACTGTGCTGGATTAAGGCTAGCCTGAGTGTATTAGGGGTATTTTAGGTGCTGCTATGATTTAATCCACAGCAGCTATGGCGCTATTGCACCTGATTTGTTTTCCTTAATAAGGATCCCTGTCAACAAGCGTGAATAGCACGCCTGACCTAAATTCATGGTGGCAAATGATTACGAGAGATGCATTATTTGCTGGTATTTAACTTGTTGCAAAGTCAGAAAACTCCTTGCTAGTAATCAGGTATTTACTTTGATATTAAAAACTGATGCTGCAGCAAATTATATCAATGACACCATTTGACATGATATCATGATATCCCTCCTTTGATGTCATTTCATGATATGGTGTCATTTAGCCACAGTAACTAGATAAAGTGATGCTCCATAATGGACAAGTGTTAAATAGATAGCCTATAGCAGCAGTAGGATGTTCTAGGTGTCACTAGTAGCCTGCTGTCTTCAAAGATTATTAGGTTGAGCTGTTAGGTCTAGCTAATTATGCTTTAGGTATATTATACTGGTATGCATAAACTTATAACCATACTTAGAACCATACTACTTAATGTACTATGGTTTTAGAGCTATATGAACATAGAAATGTATTCATGATTTAAATGACAAACTGATTTGCAGTCCTGCTTTTACAAAAAAAAAACATTTAGGTCATCGTACTAAAACAATCCTGCAATTGCAGCTTTATTGTTCTTAAGTGAATATGCTGATTTACTAAAATTATTTTATGACAAAAAAAAATTTCCTGGGGCAAGACAAGTGTAAGAATATCAGCATTCACTACTGAAATGAGGGTAAATTCTGCAAGTATTGCCTGAATGTGTGTTTGCCTCCAGGCTACATGTCCGCATACACCTAGAGAGGCTCAGGGAGGTAAAGTTTTGCTCCTACTTCACCGTGTGCTTTTCCCTCAATAGAACCTGTTGAGGCCCCATGCTGGTTTCTTAGCATCAGCCCAGTGACCATATTGGGCCAGAAGGTTCTTGGCGAGGCTCCAGCAGTGTTAACAGAGTCATTCTACCACTGTAATGAGCTACTAATGGACTCTTCCATAGAACTCTCCAGGGGGAGGTGAGAGAGAGGCATGTGTGAATTTGACCGGCTGTTCATTCTCATACTCCCACCTGTCATTGCAACACTGCACACAGGTTTCAAAAGTGACAGTGTAAAGCTGCTTCCCAGTTTAATAAGCTTTTGGGCTCTGACACGTATTGCAAAGGTCAGTATTGCTCAGTGTTACAAACTGCACATCACATTCATTATAAATCATCATCCATGCAGTGTGTCTGTATGCCTGCCCTGGGGGAAGAAATCACCCCCAAAAACTTTGTGAATCTTTGCCCCAGATACGTTGCAGCACAAACTTATTCCCTCCCTCCAGATAAAACACTAACAACAGCCTAAGGGGCAACATAAGTTTACACAAGGGTTCATCATGCTGGAATACACTGACTGTGTGTGGCCTGAGGTGACATCACTGATAATGGGTAAAAGTTGGTGACATTTGTGTGTCTGGCTGAAGAGGAGTGCTAGTTGACTAATGTTGGCCTATCGCTGTTTAGTCAGGGTCAGGGACAAAGCTAGAGGAGCAACAGTGGAACAGGCATAGGGAATAATATGTTATCTATATGGAGAGCAGACAGTCACTTACAAATATGAAGAAAGTCCATACTACATGTAAGGAAAGGAGTTTGGAGTCTGGCGAAGGTTCAGCCAAGATTTGAGAATCATCAAAGTGCTACATCAAAACTGGAGCAGCCCTATTGCTCTTGTGGTATTTCAATGGTTTGCATGTAATTACCTTGAATAAAGACACAGAGGCCTGCACTCAAATATTGATTGCGAGAGACTTGATTTATTCAGGTGAATATGATTCGAAGAATATTACATGTCATGTGAAGTGTCTTATCTCTATTTTTGGCAGTGACAATAATCATGGTGTTTGATGGGGCTGTGTGATGTTTATAGTTAATTGGGGACCTTGCGTCAATGATGAGTTACAATTTGTGTTAAGTCAATAAAAACCACGTATTTTCAAGATGATTCTGGCAGTCACCAATGCTTTTTTATTTGGGGTTTGTTCTTAGGCAAGAACAGAATCTATACACTCTTAAGAGCACTCTTACGTACATTTTAGTGCTGGTCGTATTTGTGCAAAATAATTGGCTATTGTGTTTTCTTCAGATCTGAAAAATGATTCCAATACTGATTTTGCCACCGATTTCCACTGGAAACGATTGAAGCTTCCAAGCTTTCAAGTCAGCCCTAGTATCAAATCATACTGTCCTCTCAAGGTCCTGTCTATGTGTGTATGTGTACAGTCTGTGGTGGGCAGTCAGACCACATATTATAGGGTAGAATACATCCAAACAGCATTTGTTTACAAATTTATCAGTCCTTTGAAAACTCATCACGTCTTATCACAGTAGAAATGAGTTGGAGACAGCGCTCAGATCAAACATGGCTGTTTTTTTTTTGTTTTGTTTTTTTGAATGGCTGAGTCTGTGTTATATAGCCTTTTTGTGTGATGCTACTGTGTATCAGCATGCTGTACATAGCATTTGATTTAACATTTTTAATGTTTGTTGTCTGTATGAATAACCAAGATATGATGTTTGGAAACACTTTGATTTGTTTCTGGTGAGCTTAGTGTTGAGCTGTAGTCTTGTAAAATGGCTTTCTTGTATCAAAGAGTTTTTAAACAAACAGATCTGTGGGCAAATTTCTCTGTCCTTGAGGGGATTTAAGCAGGTCTCATTTGTCCACATTGTTGAACAATTAAGCTTGTAGACACAGTGTGGGAAAATCAACCATGCTCTATTTGGAACAAGTTACTGGGGCAGTTTCAGCATTCGTCCCTTTTCCTTCTCACTCTCTTCAAGGACAGCCTAATTTTCTGATTGATGTTGGACCTGCTCAGTGAGACACTTCTATTTAGGCCTACCTGTCTTTATATTAGCTGAATGCTGCTTACATTTTACCCTGAAGATGTTATCTGAAGGGTGGAGGATATTTTCTGATCACCTGTGAGTCATGAGAGTTGGCTAATTCTGGCTTCATGTAATTTGTGGATTAAAAGAAGGCCTATGAAAATGTTGCCTAAGGCATTCACTACGGCTGGATGATAATTCAGTGTTGTTATTTATCATCTTTCAGTAGGATCATATGTTATCATATAATGATAATGAGATAATGTGACACTCTGTCTAGCTGTCTAAACTGGCAATGAGCAAATTTTAAAAACTGACAAAATTAGGCATCAGATGTTTAAAAGAAAATTGTTTGAAGTATTATTTGACATTATAGCTAACATTAGCCTATCATTTGGTTCAAGGGGATAATATTGATTTGATTCTTTAACATGCAATGCACACTGGTCATATTGTAATATATGTTGATATCGAAACAAACCCTCCTGGAAATACAGTTTCAACTACATGACCCAATCTTAATATCTAGTGGGTGTTGTGGATATATTAGGTACCGGGGCTACTGCTTCAAGTCATTTGGCCCTTGAACAGGAGAGAACATGTCCTTTCTCCTGTTTGTGATATTAACGTATAGGTTATCCAAGTTACAACTGAGGCCTGAGGATGTTTATTTTGTTGACATAACATGACATCTCCTTTATTTACAGATGATGATCCTTTATTTTTCCATAGCCTGTCATCGCTTGAGTGCATGGGAGTGGTTTTCTGCAGAGTGTGATGTGGTCTGTATGAGAGTGAGCACTTCTAATTCAGAGACTATTGTCCTCTCTCTGTCAAAGGTGGTGTATTCCATTTAGGCTATATAGGGAGTAAGTAGCTGCTCCAGGTAAAGGGGTTCACATATCTTGGGGACTCATTCAAAAGTGAGGGTAAAAGGGATTGGGAGATTGACCGCCTGAAGGTGCAATAATACCGGCATTGTATTGGACTGTGGTGATAAACAGAGAACTGAGCCATAAATAAAAGCTCTTGATTTACTGGTCAGTCTTTGTTCTGCCCATCACTTAAGGTCAGAATCAGACTGTGGCTACAAGCCGCTAAAATGAGGTTTCTCAACAAGGTGATCACTCTCTGTAACAGGGTGAGGAGTTCAGTGATCCTGCAGGACCTTGGAGTCAAGCATCATCTCCGCTGTATATAGCAGGTACTCTTTAGCTGGCAGTTTTGGCAGTAAAGTCCATTGAGAAAATATGCTGCACTGTGCTGGGTTTCAGGCACAGTTTATCATAATTTGAAGTCTGTTATATTTCTTGAGTGGAATTGCTCCTGGATTTGCCTGTGTGATGTGCGGATCAGTCTGGACCCTTTACATGTTCTGTGTTTTCCAAAAATGAATGTTTTAAGATTTGTAGTTCTGTTGTAGTCCTTTTTCATGACATACATATCCCTTTGAGGACTTTGAGGGTCACTGGGACGAAACAGATACTGTACTGTGTTCCTCAGTTGCACATCTGACCTAACAGTGATCAGATCCTCAAAAAAGCTAAATTCCTCCATCTGTCGTGGCCTGTAATGATGTTTGCCCCACTGAGAACTTCTCATGTCATCCTTAAAAATCAAGGATATTGCTAAGGGTCTCTATAGTTACAAGATGAATTAGCTTGCTAGTTAGCAAACAGTTAAGTTGTGCTAAAAGGGTTGGAGAGTGGGAGTCTGGAAAGCTGGTGGCTCACTGGATGTGTAGTCTCTAGATGGTGATTGTGCTTGGATAGAAAAAAAAAATATGATATGATATGATTATAAGACAGATCATAAGAACAGTATTTACTGTATTATAATCCAGGAGTTGATTACAAGCCACAAATCTCTATCAATAGTTTAAAAGTGAGTTTCAAGAAAAACTTTTGAAATCAGTTTGACATACACACTTTGCTACTCAGAGCCAGCGAAGGTATTTTAGGCATCCGGTCTGAATGCCCTTTGGGTGCCTTCCTTTATAGGTATGTCAGCTGAGTCATTCTACAGCTGACTGGCTGGAGCGCCTAGGGCAGACCTGTGGCTTGCTGGAGGGACTAAAATCTCACAGCTGGCCAGGGAGTGCAAGATGATGATGTAGGAACTGATGGATAGACAGAGTATGGAGGTCAATGTGAGGGCACATTCACTGAATGTTGTCTAGGCTATGTGGGAGTCTGTATGATGTGTGACGTTTGTGTTTGTGTGACGTGTTTTTGTTCTATTTTCTTCCTGCATGCAGTTAGCAGCATCAGCATCACTATCACATCATCACTTTGCAGTAGAGGGATGAAAGATGCTTTGATCTGACTTATTTTGAGGTTTCCTCATTTGATTGAAGTTATTTTCAAAAATTAAATGTGGGCTGTTCTTTGATCAAGGTTTAGTTTCTGACATTCTCTGATTGAGTTTTTAAACATTGGCCTATTCTTTGATCCTAATAATCTCAGTGCTCCTACTGGCCTTGAATGTGCTTGAAAGTTTGAGTTTGAGAAAAATAAAATAAGGCTTCACATTTCTCACAACCTCTGCCAAGAACCCTGGAGGGTTGTTGTGTACTGTCAGCTCATGCCACAATATCATTCAGTCTTAAGCTGAGTGAATGTATTGGCCTTCCTTCATTCAGTCAAAAATACAAGCCACAAGATTGGCTCATATGCAGGTGTTAGTGTAGAATTCACTGTCTGAATTTAAGAAGTTGAACAATAGACATAAATGAATGTGCTACAGATTTGTCTTGAGATTTGACCAAAAAGACCTTGACACCATGAGATTTTTTTGCATTTAATATCTGAATAAGAGTGGGCACTGTGAGATTGATCCAAATAGGTGAGAAACTGGTGCTGAATGTTTGCATAGTTTGCAAATAGTTGACACATAAACAATCTACCTATGTTTGTATTCTGTTTTAGGCTTCTGTGTGTGCATGTGTGTGTGTGTTGGTGATAGTTGTGCAGTGTAATCAATAGTGATTAGTGAAGCACACCATCTCACCTCTCCTTACAGTGCATAAGCTGAACTCTGATCTGTGAATTCAACTGTGTGCGGCTGTGACTGTAATCTCATTTGAAAAGTGTGAATGTGTGTGTGCGTGTGTGTGTGTGTGTGTGTGTGTGTGTGTGTGTTTTCTGCCAGACACAAGGCAGTTCCTGCACTCAAGCATCTGCTCTCACAGTGCCCCTTCTCTGTATTTATAACTATGCACAGATTTATTTATTGAGATCATCCTGGGTCCTTCTGTGATGTGGGTCGGTTGTTTACATTTTCATAAATCACTTCTCTCTTGTTGCATGCTGATTCAAATCCAACTGTAGGGACAGTTCTATTGCTGAATGTGAGAAATAAGCATGATTAAAACCAGACCTCATCTGTTATCATGCTCACCAAGTGTGGTGACAAATTTGGCCCAGCAGAGGGCATCAAAGCTGCATCACACCCCTCATAAAGTAACTTTGGCTTTAAACTATATCAATATAAATGTTATAAAGGTCTCCACAGCATTTATCATGTCAGTGTAATGGAGCCTGATGAAGAAGATTGGTGTCACTTAATGTGGTCCTGTCTTTTCTTTATTGACATTTCATATACTGTCACATACGCCTGGATTGTTGAGGATTTATGTTTAGGATTGTTTGAAAACATAGAAGTGTGTCCTATGGATCATCACTAACCAGTGTCCCTGATGAGACGTTCCAGTCGATAGTTTTGATTCTGAGAAATTAATATTTGCCAGCAACTTTTGCACCCCTTTTCCTCATGGGTGTGCAATAACGTGTTCATCTTTTTCAGCAGCACTGTTATTTATTATCAACAAATTCCTATATAATTTAACATACTGGTACCACTTCTTCATTGCCAATACTGATACTGAAAATGAAACTTTGAGTATTGACTGATACAGAGTTTAGATTTGATCCATTACTTTCATTGACCACTGTAGGTTTGGATCATTAGTCTGGGGTCACTGGTCAAAAATAACTGATATTAAATTTGGGGAAAAAAATATTTGAGAAATGCAGTGGTCTACAATTGAGAAAATCAAGACTGACTGCTTTTATTTTTAATGTAGCTTATTACTGAGGGCTTTTGGGTTTGGATATTGGTCATAGGTAAAATCTCTGATACTGATATTGCATTTTAGCCATGTTCTGGCTGCAAATTAGCTAATTAAATGTAATGACTTTTTTAGAGTATTTTGCCATTTGTTTCACTCCCCACTGATTTGTAATTAAGGCACAATGTAACTACATTAATAAGCCATGAGAGGGCAGTGTTGGATTATACCTGTCCTTATTATCGACACTATGATTACTTCAAGTAATGTGAATAAAAGGACATTTTTCTTCATGAAAAAAATCATACCCTCATATTCAGTTGAACCCTCATTCACAGTGTGTGTCTGTGTGTCTGTGTGTGTGTAAGAAAAAAGAAAGAGAGACAGACACAGGGAAAGCAGTATGTCCAAGAGATAGTCAAGAGATGAGTCTTTACAGCAGCACATTTTCTCTTTTCCTTTTTCTCTCTCTTTGCGCCCTCTTTGCTTTCTTGATGCACCGTCAATTCAGGCAAGTGGCACTTAAGTGCATGTTTCACTTTGAAAATAAAAAGCCTTGCCTCTGCCAAATGTAGGAGGATTATTTGGTGGTTTTAACCTTGAGATGTTTACAGGCGAGTGTTATGTCAAAGGGAACAATTCTTTCAATGAAGTTGCCTCTAACTTGCCAGCTAACTCAAAGTTCCTCTGCACTAGCCTTGGTAAGCTTTGAGGCTGCAGTGCCTGTGGCCATGGCCAAGCTTCTGTTGAAATTCATCACAGCTTTGGGTAATCCATCATGTTCTATAGTCCTCTCTCAGTTTGATGTTGTCAAATTAAGAGACAAGGTGAGTAGTGTATTTATCTATCTATATTTTGCATAGTGTAGGGTTTTTTTTCTAGCTTGGTTGAGCCATTTTGCCAGTTAACCCTCAGTACATCTTTTCTATTCTGTGCTTTCCTCTCTTCTCACAGTTTCTCTGTGTTTATCTCAGTGCTTGTCTGGACATGGACTTTGACCTCCCCATAACTCTAGACCTGACACATGCAGCTGTTGGTAAAACAAATGCAATCAGTACGGTCCTTCAAGCCATGAATTTGCCCACAAAGTTTCATGGAGCATCTTTTTAAGAGTCACTGTCATCTCTCTGTTAGTTATCATGAGAAAACTGGATTTGACTACTTTTTTTATTTGTGTTAAACCACTTTTGATGAATTTACTGTTGAGCAAAGTCATGCCATACACTGTAATGCTAAAACTGATATTGTTGATCTGACCATGGAATATGATGGTAGATGACAAGAGGAAAGTCACATGAACATGCCAAGTTCCTATTGGATTGAGTCACTGTCTCAGTTGTCTGGCCAGCTCTGCAAGCTGCCCTCATTTTGTCATTTGTGCCCTCCTCTTCACCCGCCTGGTCTTTGTTGTAGAGCGGCATTGATTGCCCCCATTTCCGATATGGATTAACAGCATGTCAGAATACAAGATCAAATCTGGATGCAGGATTGCTGTAGTCTGTGAGGCTCTGTATGTTGTCTGCCTTTTTTTTTTTTTTTTTAATTTAACATAAACTGCAATAGAGCTGAATGATATGGTGAAAAAAATCTTATTGTTATTAATTTCATAGATACTGCAATATTCATAGATATTGAGATATGATTTCTGATTTTAGCAAAAATTAAATTTTTCTCTGAAAAAGTTGTTAAAATGATGAGATGTGGTTTTTGTTGGAGTCTGTACGAAACAAGGAAAATACAATTTGTAGGCCAGGACAACTCTGCAGTACAACTATACTTTATTTACAACAAAGTTTTGTCAGACATTTTACCAAAAAATTGCAGTTCTTGCGATTTGGATATTGCACTTGGCCATATTGTGATTTTGATCATTTTCCATTTATCCATCCATTTTTCCATTAAATGCTCAGCCCTAATCTGCAATAATCATACAGTAAGTATAGGTGCATTTTGTATCTGAGACCTTGCTGACCTAAGACAGATGCTGCTGCAGATAAATGTTCAGCACTCTCCATAGCCTAATAGGACACAAACCAGAGTGCTGTAGGCCAGGTTCCTATACTGTTCCTTAAGGTACTGTTACAAAAATATTCAAATTACGTTTGGTAATTTACATGACCGAAACGCTCAGTAAGAACGCGATGGCAAGCTCCCTTCATTGTTTGTTTAGTTTAGCTGTTGTTTGCCTCCATTAAGCCTGAAGATGATTTTGCTCAAAGATCCACATCACATATTTATTCATGATTGATGCTTGGCTTACTTGGCTGCCAGATATGGGAGATACCCCTCTGGTAAACAATGACACCAGACAAATCATGAGCCTGATCAACTAATTCATAGGTAATTGAACATTAACACTCCTGTTGGAATTAATTCTGGCCTGCAGGGAAGACTGACATTGTCTTTTACTGTACGTGCAAACAAACGCACCCACATCCACTAACCTCTCTCCTTAGTTTCCACACACCTAATTTTCACAACACATACTCACTTAGCTTCACAGTTACACAGTCTTCTTTTGCTTCTCATTCTATGTCTCTTGTCCCTCCACCTCCCTCTCTGTATTGGTCTCTTTCCTCTCATGGGTGACCCAGTTTTATCGGTCATTATTGCTGTCATCAGTCAGGCCAATGTCAGAGTGTGGCAGTGCTGCCCTCTCTTTCTGCTCATGCTAGGGGCTTTGCATGGGGGCTACAGTAAAAAGAGCCTAACAGCCACTGCACTGTTTTGATTACACTGTCAGTGGAAGGCCTATCCCATAATTTTCTCCTTTTCTGGGTTCTCTAACTGCACTTGTGGTTATTTCTCCAACCACGGCTGTCTCTTTGCCTGCACAAGTGCTGGACGACCGGCGGATCAATAACGCCCATCACCTTGTGTAGAATATTTGTTTATGGCTGCAGCTTATGAGATGAGATTAGATTCTTGTCTCATATTCAGGGCACACACACACACACACTCTCTCTCTCTCTTTCTCTCTCTCTCTCTCTCTGTCTGTCTTTCTCTCTCTCACTTACTCACATTCTCATTCACATACTTGCACAAATATACTCTCACACCACAGTGATGCCCTCCACGTCATTATTGGTTTTATCAGAAATAGGCCACAGCAGGAGCCTGGCCTTATTGCTGGTGTACAGAGCATGCTCTCCACTGCTAAAGGCAAGGCAGCAGAACCAAGCCTTGTATCACCATGCTTCTCTCTCGCTCTCTCCTTCTCTCTCCCCCTCTCCCTCCCTCTCTCTCCCCCTCTCTCTCTCCCCACAACCATTTATTCACTTCTAGTCTCTGTCCTGTCCACCGTACAGTTTGCCAAGCCTGTAGTAGCACCTTCTGAAAACACTCTGGAACTGTGACTAATTTGCTGATTTTTTTTTTTTTTTTTTGGTAAGCATTTGAGATCTTTGTTGTCATTTTTATACATAATTTTTTTCTGTTGGCAAAAACTGATTTTTAAGACAGTTATGTTGGTCTCCAGATAAGTGAAATATACTGTCATAAAACATTTGACCAGGCTTTGAGGTCCTTTAATAATTTAGTTGAACATATTTAGTCAATTCATCAGTAATCAAGGTATTAATCATAAGAGGGAGTAGAGCCTCTGGATCCAGTCATTTTTGTTCTGCCTGTGATGGATGGAAGTCTGATGATGTATTTGAGGCTACAAACTGAGAAATTAAAACCGTGATAGTTTGGTAAGTAGCTGAATGCTAGTGTGTGAATGGTTATATAACCAATCCTTTATTGCACTCAGACTCACACCTTGCCCCAGGTTTAGGTTTGATTTCTCTCTATCTTCATGCTGTAGAAATTGCTGTGGTGGTTATTAAGGGAAGAAAGCATCTCCTGTATCCCAGAGCTTCTCTGTAATCAATTTAAAACAAGAAAAGCAATCTCCGGAGGAAAATGAGGTGATGGAATGAGGTCTAACTCTTTATTATGTGTTGGAAAGAGATGCTGTTACTAGCTGTACTGTGTGGCTCCATAGGTGTTTAATCATCAGTTTGGTGGTGGGTCCTTGGGGCTCCCCGTGTACATGGCTGAGGTTGTTAATGGCTTCATCAAATAAACACTCTAGCCTACATTATCCACTCCCACCAGGCACATTATTACCCAAGACATGGAGTGTTAGATTCATTAGGCTTGCAATGACCTGTCTGCATCTTTTCATCTGTGCTGTGCACTAACTCAACACGAGGAAGAGCTGACTGATGACTCTCCTTGGCAAGACTCTACCTTCATGTGTGTGGATGGGCAAATGCATGTTACAATATCCATGTAGCCACCTTAGTGGATTCATAATTACTCCATGGCTGGAGGATAATTCCTCTTTTAAGACAGGTACAATAGCATGTCATGCTCCTCCTTGTCAGATGCACTTTGTGTCTTCTGTCAATTATGTGCTTGTGTTGTGCCACAGTAATATGTTCACGACACTGTGAGGTGCTGACATTGTGCTACCTAGGCTATGCATTTGATCATCCTCATTAGATGCCTTGATGTGACTATGCATATAAGTGGATTGTGTCCAGTGGGTCTTGAGAAGGTGAACCAGCAAGTCCTTATCAAATCACTGACTGATACTTGGAAGAAAACAGGTTCAACAGAATATATTGCCATTGTCAGTGTTGTGTACAAGGGCCGGGTTATGGTTAATGGTGTAGATAGAGACCTAATTCCCTTCTAATTGCAGTATTAGTGTTGTAATGTATGCACAGGAGCCTCTCATCCTGTATTCATGTGTTCAGTTAAAGGAAATTGCATCTCCCCCTGCTAGACCCACAGCGACATCCTGACCATTTGCATAACTTAATCAACTTTTTTTTTTAAGGGAGACACAACATAATCATTTCAAGCCACAAAGTTTTTATATTTACCCTCAAATAGTTAAACTATATATTATTCATAGCCAAATAATCACTCTCTCGCTGTTTGGCTTTCTCAGTGCTATAAATACAAGGCTCATGCTGTGAGCCATATGATCAGAGATGTAAAGAAACTATGAATATGTCATACCTGTGTCTTTTCTTTGCTGATGCACTGAATTTAAAAGAACCTGGGAGGCAAGTCAGCCCTTGTCAGCAAGCAGACAGGGGTTTGATGAGATGTGGTGAAGGAGGCTGGTTGAGGGCTCATGCTAGAGCACATCAGTGCTGTTGTTTTAACTTGCAAACATTGGAATTTGTAGATGTCACTGTTTGCCAAAGCTCACAAAGCTTTGAGCAGTGGATCGAGTCTGCCCAACCCCTCTGTTTTCATGTTGACCTTCCACGATGTCACCCCTCAGCGCAGCCATTGTGCTTGAAAAGCCTCAGAAACTCTGGGTTCACTGATCTGCAACCCCGACCCCTTCCACTTTTTCCCCACCTGCCTCATCACTGTTGTAACTTGACCATCAACACCACTTGCTACCCTCAAAAGTTTCATCCTATAAGAGGTTTGGTTCAGTTATAGGACTGCATATTGGAAGTCTGTGCCTCCAATTAACATGTCTGCTCTTGCATTAAACAAATCCTAGATACAGCCTATTGATTTTCAATGTCTCATTAGTAAAGCAAGTCATTTTTGGCCAGAACTTGTAATTATGATCAGTGAGGCATCAGGATTCATGAGAGGGTTCAGCTCATCTCAACTTCCTGCCTGCCTGCGGGACTGAGCTTGACTTCCTCATTGATTGGCCCATTTTGTAAGCCTGTGCAGAATTGGCTCTCCTGTTTCTTTTGATCTTTTTCCAATTAGTCTTTTCTTTACTGTGCTACTGTAAACACCTGTTTGTCTTTCATTATATCCTCCGCAAAAGGCATTGAAAAGAGACAAGCAGAGCTGTAAGCTGTAGTTACATAATCTGTGTGAGATATCTCTTGATTTTGTGTGCAGCATCAAGGATTTTCTCTGTTTTGACAGCGACATAACAACAGCCTAAACTAGTAAGCAACAGTGAACAAGCCTAGCCTATTCTCCATCACACAATAGGTGAATGCTTTATTTGACAGTCTGTTAATTACCAGGTATTTTCCAGGAGTTTGGGAACAAAAACTATTTACTGGGAAAATATCTGGAAGCTGGATTGTAAGTACTAGGTAAATTCTCAGTAAGTATTTAGAGACTTACTTGGGAGGTAGATGATGATAAAATATTGTCATAACAGGCCGTAACAGAGATAGGAATAGCTCTCTTCCTCCAGATATCATATTAGACAGGATCAGGCATGGCTGTATCCTCATCATTGGGTGCGATGTCTGAATGGCCTGGGTTCTGCATCTGGTGTCTCTGGACGTGAGTGCTAAGGCAGCCCAGGAATCCCTTTTTGTTTTTCAGCTCCATTTGACACACACACAGTGGACTGTTAGAGGGGGAGACACCCCCCACACCCCCTCAATAAGGTTGCCATCCTCTCAGTGGCTTCCTGAAGACAGCCTGATAATGGGACTCTTTATGCATGCAGTATTCTTTCACTATCACTCAGTTGGAACAGGGGTGCCTGCAGAGCGAGCGCTGGCAAACACACTGATTAGGGCTGTCTTCACCAGCCACTTCAGGGTGCTCTGCTGCTGCTACTGGGTTGCTTGCTGCCACTGCACCTGCATCTTATTCACCAGAGCAGCAGGTAACAACCTGCAGTTCACTGACTCAGAGGAGAGAATGGGGGAGGGGAAGTGGAAGAGGATAGAGCTAGAGAGGAGAGTGAGTGGGCAGAGAGAAGAGGATCCTCTGAGAGTGGATAAACATGTGAACACTTAGAGATTCCCTCTCCCTTTCCATATCTGTCCAACTCTGTGTGGGCAGTTAATGAGTCTGATGGCCTCTCCTCTGCATCTGTCAGCTAAGAACCGGATGAAGCCTCTAATGTACTGTAAGCTGCAGATGAAAAGCAGCACTCGGTTACTCATTGATGATTGGTTTAATGTATGGGAGTTGTTTTTTTTCCCCCTTTGCTTATTGCGTTGGGACACTGGGAATAGCTGTTAAGATACATTGGTTACTCTAGGCCTTTTTTGTTCTCGACTATACTGTTCATGGGAATTTGTATTTAAACGCACAAATTGATTATCCATTTCAGTGTATTGAAATCTTTTTTTCATGACAGTGCTTTCTGAATGTAATATGCAACTCCTCTCCCTATTCCAAGGTAATTATTTGACAGAATGATGGATTCTCAATTGGAAACAACACCATGAAAATCCATTAGCACAGCATGTTGGACACACTTCAGCTATTTCAGTTTCGGATCCAGAATGCTTCATTGCCAATATGCACTAAATATTGCATTTGCATCTTCTTCTCTGTCCAGAACTGCATGGTTTTGATATTTTACAAATTGCCACTTCAGTTTGGAACATATTTCATTTGTCTAGCATTAAACATTTAAGTGTACAACAGCCAACTTAAACCAAAATGTGTTTTTTTTCTTTGTTTTTTTTTTTTTTTAGATGAGGTACTATTGTCAGACACTGAGTGCATGGCCTCCCACTCACTTACCTAGCTATACACAGTGTGCTTCATTTCTTTGACTTCAACAGCCTGCCAGTTGTGGAGCCTTAATGCAAATATCTTAGTTTACCCTCCCTCTTTTTCTTGCTCTGTCATAAAGCCTAATGGTGTGTAGCCATAAAATGGAGTTATGTTGGGGTTATGTTCTAGGGTTAAGATGACACAGAGTTTGTTTGATCTTGGTGTGGTAGCCTGCACTGAACTTCCCTCCTGTTAAAGGCATTTTTGGAAAAGCATTTAGGCCTCCCACTCCCACAGATTGTCTGATGACCTGATAAAGGGTTTTACTTTGGATTTTTCCACTCCCCTCCTCTCTGACCTAGCCCACAATCTATAGGTTTATTTTACTTGAATGCATTATTCCTGCTCATAGCTTATACAGTGTAAGACCATACAAATACAAACACAATGTCTCAGCATGTCCATGCAACTCATTTTTAAACCTGTGCATAATAACAACAGAGACTGTCTGTTTTCTTTTTGTATAAATAACAGATTTCTTAGCATGGCAAAAAATAGTATAAAAATAATCTCTATTTAGTCTTGTTTTTGGGGGGAAAAAAAGCATGAGTCTGACCTAATTCACAGAGAATTGCAACAAATACAGCTGACATCAAAACAAATGCACAATGTTGCAGGGAAGATGATGGCACAGAACAGCATGTCTCAGCAATGATTTCACAAGATTCTTTGTCTTTCCATAAGACATGTTGAGGCTTGATTCAGCAAAAAGTAAAAACCTTGAGCAACTGAAATCATTGCATCAGGTATTTAGTGTTGAAGCCAAGCTGAAGATTTGTGATTGGGTGCGGCGGTTTGGTGTTTCTGGTGGTGAGATTTACATTTTAAGCCTCTATAGCTGATCAGAGACATGACTTTCCGTGAAGGAGGACCACAGTGTCTTCCATAAGGACACTTTGACAGGACGCAGCTATTTAGGAGACCTGTTACCTTTCATATGGGTTTGTGTCTCTAACAGCACTGTCAGGAAAGTGACTGCTCTCTCTATTTAATCTCAATAAAACTATTAGAGGGGCTCAGCTTTATTTTGTTTTGTTTTTGTTTTATTAAGATTTTTGAGGCATTTCTGCTTTATTAGATAGTGACAGAGGAGGGAAAGAAAAGGCAGGTTAGAGAGAGGGGATGACATGCAGCAAGGGGGTTGTCTTGGAGTCAAACCCTGGCCACTGTGGTAAGGAGTTAGCCTCGATATGGTACACAGTCTACCAGGTGAGCCATCAGGGCGTCCCCAAAGGTTTGTTTTTTGAAGGAGTTCTCTTTAGACCAAGATGTGTTTGTCTAATTTGGACACTGAGTACAAAAATCACATCAATAATCCTGGATAAAAACATGTTTTTCCACTGACAACACAACACATGTGCAGATGGCTGAACAGCTTGCTTTGACTTTCCCCTCTGACACCTTTCTTGTGGGCGTTGGAGTACAAGCTCCTTACTCGCCATGGATTCATTTTTCATGGACTGGGTCACTAAATATCATATCACATGTCCTCCAGCTCCTTACTATTCCTCCCTCTGCCTTCTCTTGGGGCGGGATTGTCCATTCTGTGCCCCAGGTGATGGCCATATCTCTTGGCTCTAATCTCCAGGATGAGAGGCCCTCCCTGGGGGACTAACCATAGCTGAGGGGCTGCATGTGTTAGTACACACCCTCTCTATAATGGATTCACAATGCATTATTTAGAAGTGTGTGGGGCTGGTCTAGGTAGTTCACATATTTCTAAAGGTGTTAATATCTGTGAATCTGCTTGTGTGCTGTTGTTTCAACTTGTAGAAAATGTGTTTAGTGTTGCTAGCTTTGTCTTTTAGAGTATGAGGACAGTTACAGACTTTTGAAGTACTCAACTGTCACAAAAGAAGGGGCTTCACCACCACTGCCCACATGGAACGAGAAGAGAAAAGCAGCCAGTGAGTGCCTATTGACTGTCTCTGGGTGTCTTCCTGGGACACTGACTACAATCATCAGGTTGAGGAGTGGAGGAGCTGTTTGGCTTCCAGATTGGGGCTGAGGTCATTGTCCAGGCTTTCATGTCTTCAATAGCCACAGCCCCCCCCCACC
>OMLB01018261.1:0-21741 GCA_900302555.1 Myripristis jacobus | reverse complement strand
GCCTACTTGATATTCAGTTCTCTCTCCCAGCTACACTCCCTAGAAGCAAACACGCCTCATACAGAAAAGATAGCACTGATAGCGGGTGTGGACATGAATAGAAACCAGGCCCAAGGTATTCCTCCAACTGTGGCCTCAGTATTCTGGAAGAAGTTCCGCGCAACTTTATCGGGACGGATAAGAACACTGTCATGATGAGCTGATAAAGGCTGGATGCAGCGAAGTTATTTCAACATGCCACTTTGTAAGGGCTTGCTGGGGAATGAGGTTAGGAGATGCAGCCGCTGACATTCATAGTTGAGGCAGCAAATGCCAGAAATAGCACAGCTCATCAAGCAGATACAGCTCCACTGTATTTAAGTGCCTTATTATTGACCTACCTCAGTTACATTGAATTACACAATTGTGGATATCACTTGATTTCTCTCCTCTGTGTCATTGGGTGGTTGTGACTATCATTTGTTCTCTCCAAATAAGTTTTCCAAAAAATTAATCTTGTGACCACAAATTTAGTCACGTGTGGAGGAGGTGGAAAGGTGGTCATGGTAAACCACGTGTCAAAAACAAACAAAAACCCGGTGCGGCTGCCACAAAAGCAGGTCATTCCTCTGGTTTAGTAGCACCAGCACGCCACAGATGCCCAGTCTCCCATTTTCTCATTAAGTGTGCTTGATTTGCAATTGCGCTGGGAGACAATAGCGCGCCACTGGCCACTTTGCTTCACATCCGGACCGTGACATCACTGCCTCTCGGGTTTCAGCCTCTCCACTCCGGGCACACGCTCACTCAGCGCGCGGGAGCCAGCTGGGATGCTATACCCCGAGAGCTGGGCGGACGAGGCGCACTTCTCAAGACACGCTTCAAAGTAGCAAACAGGCTCGCATTCACAAACTCTTTTACACCCGCACTCACAATCTGACGTTCACATCTGGATAATCTGCTTACGTTTCCTCTTCCACGGCATCTGACTCCACCGCAGTAGATTCATCGCTTGGACATTTGTGGAAGCTTTGCATTGTAAGTAGCGTTAAAAGCCTTGTGCAGTGCGGTGCATGTGTGCAGCGTCTTGAGGGGTTTGCCCGAGATAAAGTGTCCGTGTCGCAGTGTTTAATTACGTTGAAGGTGTTCACTGATTCTAGCAAATTGCTATTCGGGTTCGTTTGTGACCATCTTCCAGTGTTTTTTTCATTTTTCATACCCAGTCAGAGCTGAGGTTGTTTTTTTTTCCTCGTATGTGCCACAGCCTGCCCGTAAAAACATCTGCGAATTGATCATAACCAAATTTTGACATAGTTGTATTTTTTATTTTTATTCGTTTGTTAGCCGTTTCTTGCAATTGTCCTCGTTGTTTTCCCCGGTTGGATTTTGTCGGAGCATATCCGTGTTTGCAGACGTTAACGGAGTTTGAGTTGATATACTCAAGCAGATAACAAAGCTTCATTACATGCAGTTTAACAGCTTTGTTTAAATCATTCATTTATATTTCTGCGATGTTTACTCTTGTCTAATTAGTTTTGTTTATCCTCCGTAACAGATAATCTGTTGTTTGTGCATGGTTTATAAGTATTTCTCTTTAAATTTGTATACAATACGGAAAGGAATAAAATCAGATCTTCAGTTTTATCAACTCGTACTCCTTTGGTCAATAAAGCTATTGAAACGCCTGAACCCTAGGAGTTTCAAGGGAGGCTAGGCAACAGTGTAAAGTAAACACCTGGAGGGGGAAGATGTTTGACTTTCTTGCTCAGTTTGTGTCTTCTTTCTTTAATATTTAAAATTTTAACCTTGTGTGAGTTTGATGCAAAACTCATTCTCAGTCAAATGGGGGAGTGTTACATCATGCCAGTTTTAACACACTGTTTGCAGCACAACATGTCTGAATCTATCATGAGGTATTGTGTATTACTTGAATATTGGCTTTGAAGGCATTGTAACTGTCAGCTATCCTTACACTTCTCCCCTCTAAACCACACTCAGTAATGTTACGCCAGTGGAGCTTTATTATTCTAACGGTGAGTCACTTTCAGGGTGATTCAAGATGCTAAAGAAGCTTTTGTCTGTTAGTCACAGTCAAGTAAGCCATAATTTGCAGCATTGCCCACCCACTCTCCTGCATACATCAGAGCAGGTGACCCAGACAAGGCCCTCTCCCTAATAGCCTGTCTAACCATCCCACTTCTTTCGTACGTCTGCTAAGCAGCATATGCTTTTACTGTCTTTGCTATCTTAATCTTGTCCTTTCCTCAAACATATGCCTATGGTTGTGAAGCAGTTTGCAATCCAGTTGCTTGTGGTCATGTAGGATATGTTTTTATGTGCTGTGTACTCTGTTTTGTTAGTTAGTTTTAATGCCACAATAGTACAGGCCTTAGACCAGAACATACCATAATCCACACAGCCGACCATGACTATTCATTGTGTCTGTATGTAAACATAGGGTACAGACATGGGAAGACCATTTTGATCCTTCATTTTAGTCCTCTCAGCTTCAAGTGTCTCTATGGAGCTGGTGGTCAAAGCCTTGCTGTGAGGTTCAAAGATTGTTGGACCATGCCGAGCTGCAGAGCACTGAATGGGTGTGTACATACAGCTGTGTGCATTGTTTGAAGCTAACTTATTGTATCAGTTATATTACACCGTAAACCATCATGGTAGCAATGCTATACAGAGCCCACATCAAACCTATGAGGAGAGATATTAACAACTATGCTTTCCTCATTACTCATCCATTTTCCATGGTGAGCACATTCAATAAGCGTTGTGCCTCACTGTTCCTTATCAGGTAGTGAAATTTACCATTTCCCATTCAAAACTTTTAACCTGTATTCCCTCTGGAGTTTTGTACTCTTTGGATTAGAGTTCAGTAGAAACAGAACTGTTCTCTTTGGATTGGCTGCTGGAGGGTTCGGCTCTCTCTGAACTGATAGGGGGCATGGGGGCTGGATTTCATTTCAGACAGCAGAGTTCTAAGAAGTCAGCCAACAAAATGACACAATTGCCGAGGAGTGTCCACCTCCATATTCTGCCTATCCTTTGCTTGTGAGATATTCAGGCCTCCTGTCACATGTTCACTTTTACTAAGGTGCAGAGATACTGAAAAAAAAGGTTGTTAGATGTAGCTTCCCAGTACGTGCTTTCTACAACAGCTTTGACTGAAAGTTTTAATTTTGGAGCAAGTGGGGTCCAGCGCATCACTTTCTTAACTCAGTTTCATGTCATTGATTGGTGGAGGTGAGGGTGAGTTCATTTTATATGATGGTAAGGGCAATGTGTTTGTGTACACTGGATTTTAATAGATCATCTATAGAGAAGCACATTGCACTAGCTCATGTCTGCATGAAAATTTTCATAAAAAAACAAATGGCCTTTTGTTGTTTTCTTCCAGCGTCTGGTGTAAAGTTGAGTGTCCTTCTCTGCATACATAAGACCATCTTAATTTCATTACCGATTCAGCTAATCTAATCAAATTTTCAGGCTTTTTTTATTTTTATAAAACCCAAGCTGTACTATAACTATATGTCATCTGCTTCTATCTTTCTATTGCCTGTGCTGCTCCAGCCTCACATCTAGCTAGATGAACTTTGCTGGGCTTCGCTAGGAATCGCTGAATGATGCTTTCTTGGGTGGCCACATTTCTGTTCTTTGTCCTGTCAAAAGACTGACATAATCTTTATAGGTAGCTACAGCATGCAGCACGTTTTTGTGACTCCTATCTCACTTTCAAGTACATACATGCAGACCATCAGATAATGCTGTCTTTGGAGTCAGACTGTCCTTGGGCTTCTTCCATGCATCTGCCATTAAAGCCATGTTGAATGCAAGACTGCTATTGCCTTAAATGAGGCTTGAAATTGAACAGTGAATGGTTAACAAGGAGACATTTTACAGAGAATGAAAGTGGAGATTGTAATTTGAGATGTCTGGCTAATATAATGCTGACCGGCTTTAGCACTCTTACATAAATAGCCTTTTAAGGAACCATTGCTTAAGTTGTGATGAGCAACTATTTTAAGATGGCTGTCTTCTGTCAGTGTGGCAGATGTCAGAATGAAGATAGGTGCTACAGGCTCACCAGTGCACCACAGTTTTTCGCCAGCTGCACACTTGATTCCCTCCATCAATACTAGATGACACTCCCTTGAATCAGTGTATTATTTTTCCTTGAGGGTGCATGTTGTTTCCATGGCTTTGAAATCCTTTGAATTGCTTGTTCAGCTGCATGACCTTCACACCCTTTGTAGATTGTCACAGCTGCATCAAGATGGACACTAATTGAATTGTTTGTGTAAAATTTGATTTGTAGAATGAATAAGAAGCTTCTTGCAAGAATTAAGTAGAAAGGTCTATGGTGAAAGTCGAAATTTGACAGGCCTGCAGCTGAGACCCACACTCAAAGCCTTTTTTGTGTCATGTCTGTGCTGTAGGTTTGCCACCTCATTTCAGTAAGTCCAGATTATTACTGTAGACCATTTAATGCCATTTTGTGACACCACATTACTTTATACCACTGCACAGCATTTTCTTTGACCTCTCAGCCACCACAAACCCTCTTTTGTGTTTCCCTTTTTTGGTCTTTTCTCCTGCTGCCCCCCACATGCCCCTTTACACACTGCATTCTGCCTATTCAGCTCCATTATTGTGAGGAGGTCTATTCAAACCCCCAGTCAATATCCATGTAGTACTGAGGAGTTCCACTGCAGCCCCATTCTGTTTTTAGTGCCAGCTAGGCTACTACTCTTGATAATATTCAAGTATTGCCTAGTACTCACAAGCCTTGCTTAAGTTGTGTCCAAGCTTCCTCCTGTGTAATAGGATTAAATTCATGAGCATTGACAAGAGAATTAATTCCCTGTGAAAGGCTGTTCAGAGATTTGTAACTTTAAGGTTTTTTTTCCGAGAGTGTGGTTTCAGGAGTTTCCGGTGAATTCCTGTAGACTTACTCATAGTTCCCTTGTTTTATGTTGGTATTAAGAAAAAGTCTTAAACTATATTAATATCATCTACAGAATAAAGAATTGGGTCCAATGCTGGAATACCGAGACTTTAGCACCCAAAATGTCCAAAACCTCCTCAGCTCACATCCAAGTTTTGGAGTGCTGGAGTGTGGTACCATGCACCCCTGGTATGAGTGGGGACACATGACGGCTCTAAGGGCCTGCTCACATTAGGGCCATTTGCTCAATATCGTACTAAAGCAAAAATGCCCCTCTCCCCAGTCCCTGGCTGCCCTGCACTCGCATTACCTAAAGCCCAAATGCGCCCAAGCGCGATTGCCCCCGGCATGCACATCACCACGTTGAAATACGACACAGGCATGGCCCGACATCATTATAAATGATATAGTTCAGATACATTCATCATGTCTTCCTTTTAACTAAAAGACGTTTTTGTTTCTTTTAATCAGACAAGGATGTTTATTTACCTTGACAGTTTCAGAGGTAACTTCCTCCTTCTTTAGAAAGGTCCAACTGACAGCCGGAGCGGCACCTGTCAGATCTGGCAGACCTGACCTGACTGGGTGGCCGCACACACCGTACTGGAGCACACCCCCTCCAACCGTGCCAGAGCAGGGGAAGTGTACTGTATTCAAGCACGGATCGGAGCGATCACATTAGCCAAATAATCCTGATTTTAGGGGCAAACGTGCTTGGGCACGGAACAAACTTGGTAATGTGAGTAGCCTCTAACACTGCCAGGGTTAGCATACAATCCTACCAGGGAAAACATGCTGAAAATGTACATACAGATGGAACTGAAAGGTGCATGGATAAAAGCATCCACTACATGGAATATGTGTCATTAGATCACATTTTTGAGAAATTGGATCCTAGTAATTTTGGACCACTTTTGACTTGCTGTACAGTTCATTATTGCATAGCAAAACAACAGTTAGTAGAGACCTTGAGGCAGCTTGAAAGGCATTCAGTTAAAAAATGAAGATCAGTTTGCTGTGGTGAAGCAGTATGTATTTATAGAAGTTGTGAGGACCAAGGCAGAGAGAGGCCTGGTTTTCCATGCTTGAGTTGTTCCAAAGTGAATAGCAGGAGTGAAAAGGGCATGAATCTTATGGTAGCAAGACTGTGGTCGGAGGCAAGCAGAGTGTTTACATCATATTAGATGTGATGAATGACATCCAGCCACTTCTCACTTCTTCCAGTGTCTGAAATTGGAATGTTGCCTTAGTCTTTTGATGGTCTGAACAGAGTTGGTAATTGGTTGGTAGTTGGTATAGAGCACCAGCTTGCTCTTCCTCTTCCTCCCATGCTGTTTTTTTTGTTTTCATCATGCTTAATGTAGTGCACAACCACTCATTAACATCCTCATCCATACAGTGTGGCAGTGAAACCTTTTCTTTTACAAAGCAGGGAACACTCAAATAATTACTCCTGTCTTAAATCCTAACTCCCAATGACATTTCATCTTACTGAAAAGGGGATGTGCAAAATTAGCATTCTACGTATGTAAGGAGCTTACAGTATGTGAACTGATCCACCTAGCAGTTCTGGCTCTGGAACCAAATAAAACATTTTGCCTATGATAACAGTACTTAAGGGTAGAGAGAGACGTATGTTACTATTGAAAAACTGGCAACATTCCCTGTTAGAACAATTATTTTTGCTGACTGCACATTTTACCAAAATTTGTTTAGCACTAGATGTTTACACACAAGATCTTCCACAAAGTCTTCACTTAAAGCAAAGCCAGTCGTAGGTTGAAAAAGAGTTGCACTGGGCTTTTTGTACCATATCTTACAAAAAGTTTAAACACAAATTAGACTTCATGAATCTTAAACATTTCCCATACATTTTCATTTCTTCATTTCCCAAGAACCATTTTAGGTATCTTTCATTATTACTGTGCTTATTATTGAAGGGTGTGTCTTAAGTGTCCCCAATCAGCCAACTTATTTGTACCACATTGCACATACTGTAAGCATATGGTCTTTGTCAACTTGCTTGGCTAAATAAAGGTAAATATCAAAAATTGTCAAAATCTCTCCAACATTAAAGTTTTGTTGCCCAAGTTGAGGACACCCACCGCCAAATTTGTTATAGCAGTTCAGACCCAGTAAATTGAAATATTAGAAGAAATGGATTCTAGTTTTTCTGCATGCTAGAGACTTGTACACCCCCCCACTTCCACTTCCACTTTCAGTCACTCCATTTTGTATGATTTGAAAAAAAAATGAAAGTAATGTTTTCATTTCTTTCTGCCCTCTCCCTGGTCATGTAAAAGCTAAGGTTAGTAAAAGTGTTATCATCTAAGATGATTTTACATAATTGGACAAATGGCATATCAGTGTCACACATGATTGTCTCCCATCTTTATTATTCATTTGCCCTGCCACTTTCTGCTTTATTTTCATTTTAGTGGATGGTTTTAATGAGTGCTTGTTTTTAATTATGAATTTTTTGACAATGGCTTCAAAACCCCAATTAATTCTAATAACTATGTTTTTGTTTTTAATGAACCATTATCGTGGAGTTGAAAACCTGTTGCAAATACAGAACTGTTGTTATGATGAGCAATAGTAAAATGATGGATATTCATGGTGTATTTGAAGAAGTAATTATATCTGGGAAAATGACAAAAAATAAAGTGACTCCTTTTGGTTAGAGATGCACTGATACAGATTTTTCTCGGTTTTGATCCAATTTTGATATGTGATTTTGTTTATGTACTGATGATACATGAGGTTGTTGTAAACCACACAGCACTTCTTATCCAACTGTTTATAGCTCAGTCAGTTGTAGATTAATGGTCCAGCACGAGGGCTTTTTCCATGGGCGACAAAAATGGCCTGGTCAAAATTCATTTTCAGAGGCGAGTAGAGTAGCAATGCAGAGTGGGCAATGTGGGCGATGCGGGTGGGCAGAGCAGCAGCGCAGAGCCCCATGTGATTTTTGTTACCCCTCTTAAAAGCCCTTTAAAGGTACAGTGCATGCTCTGCCTGAACATCTAACTCTGGGGAGAGACGAAAAATGTGGGGACTGTTAGATATCATTGTAGAACTGTTTAATTACTAATTATGTGCTGCAACATTTTTGGTTATGGGCTTAAAATTGCATTATTAAATATTTATAATTCATAAAGCTATCACACTTAACAACATGGATCGGTAATGTCAGTTAGATATCCAACAAGTGAATTACGTCAGTATCAGCACCAGATACCGGTACTGAATCGGATCGGTCCCAACTCTAATTTTGGTCTCACACATGAAGTCAATAAGATGGAAGGTGCATGTTTACCACAACCCCACCCTTTAAAAGCATTTCAGAGGACATCCAGATTTTAGGCTTGGCTTTGCTTTTGAAGTGAAATAATTACACAAAGAAGTCTCCTCTTGGATCCCCTGATCTCTGGTTTTCAAATCCAGGGATATGACCTTAGAGGTCAAGCGGCCCTTTTCCCTCTCGCTAATGTAACTTTTTTTGTGTGTAGCATCTCACTTTTCATTGGTTAAATTTAAGCAGACAGGGAGTTGGATGCCAAAGACCCACTCAGAACAATAAAATACAAGCCTTTGGTGTGTTGACCCCCAGGCCATGAGCGCTTCGTTACTGCAGCTCACTGCTAATAATGGTGGACAGGATAGTCCGGAACCCAGAAGACTGTCCAGCCCGCCTCACTGCAGGGTTGTCAGCCTCACTAACAGCTCCAACTGCTGCCCTAAGCTCCCCACTTACACATCTGAGGTCACCCAACATCTCCCTCTGACTTAAAAAAACAGCAAGAGTTGCTAACCCTAGAGAAAGAGCTAACAATGTTTCTGCCCTCTATTAAGGCAAAAGTGTTACCAGATGTTTCCCCTACTGTACAGCTGTACAGCTTTATGCTAACTTCATTTTTACTACAGTGACCACAGACCACACCCTTCAGTGCATGTGTGACCATTTTAAATAGTGTTGTATGCTAAAATTAGTTTAGAGGAATGTTGAAAGCATGGATATCTAATTTTGAGCTAGCAGCTGTTCTGTAATAATGCATTTTCATGCTATAATGGCTATTGTTATCAGTTTTGATTATTCTTATGATTCTTATGATGTTCTCCAGAAGACCCTTAAGGGGTGGGGCAAGGCCATTTCTGACCAGCCCACATTTTGTATCACAAATTTTCTACCAGTCTCTTTCAAATATTATCTGGAAGTCTGTGATGTGGTCTTCCAGTCTTTAATTAGTATTGCTAAGTCTTACCACCCCTGTGGTAGGTGGAATGCATGCTGATTGTCATCATAGTACACTTGGTACATTTTAACAAAATCAGAATGGATGTACAAAGTGAGCTTCTTATGGTAAACAGAAAAATGTCTGTTGCTGTTAATCATCCTTATAGACAACACAAAACCACAGCCCTCAGTTCCCCATGTTTTCAATTTGGGTTTAAAGACTGACTGTCCTCCGATGTCACATGGATCACACTGGGAATGTGTAGGACTTTCTCAAATAGCTTCCGTCCATTTAGTTATGGGGACTCAGCCCTTTGATGTACTTTCACGCAATCGCCTCTTAAAAACACTGACCTGACACATGTGTCAATCATCACATCTGCAAGAACTTACTAAACATCAGGAGGGCCTTTTGGTTTTATGGATGTCACCAAAGATCCAAAGAACCATTGCAGACGTTTTATTGCAGAGGTGGTGTCTTAACTGCTTTACAGTTATCCTGCCAATGTGTTGTACATAGCCGTTCCATTTCAGGTTGACTAACAGTAGATGTTGCTGCAGCTTAGATCTGCTGCGTAGATGTGTATTCACTGAATGGCTTGAAGAAAAAAACATAGAATTTTCCTAGAATAATGTAATAAGATATTTTATTGATCCTTGCAGGCAAATTGTCTTTATGCTTGCCATCTCCATCGGGAGGTCAGAGTGCAGGGTCAGGATTAGCGCGTAGGAGTTCAGTGGCTTGTTCAGAGACATTTCAGCAAGGTATGCTTGCCAACATCCGGATCTCCTCACTTGCTCTCTCATCCTGATCAAACGCTGACCAAAATCTTGTGTTGTTGTTCTTTCCTTTTTCTGTATGAATCACCAGAATCCCATTATGTGGCCTACCTTTTGTTTTCTTCGACAGATTAGTGCATCCTTAGTTCTTGGTTTGCATTTTTTTGCACTCCAGGGAATGTGGGAGCACTTTGAGTTATTGCAGTGGGGGCATGGAGGGCGGATTGCAGTCTGTGATTTACATAAACATCACAAACATGTTACAAGTTAGTGTCTTTATATACCTGTCTGAGAGGAGAGACGGTAGCAACGTTCCCCAGGCATATTAGACTCAGAATATCGTAGCAGTCAACAAGTCAGGAGGAAACTTTTCTTGGCCTGTGACAGACTGCCAAGTCAACCACAGCTAGTGCACAAAAGTGATGGATTTTCTCACTCACTTGGTCACTCATTCGCATCAGTCTCTCATCCCACTGCTGTGTGCATACACATTCATACAGACTTTACGTCTAGCTTCACTTATAGCTGAAGCCAAGTCTGTGCAGAGCAGTATAAGCTTGTGTGAAGGGATACCAAAGACAAATGGTGCCGTTGGTCTGCCCCAAGACCGCACAGAATGCTCTGCTGCCAACAGTGCCTCCAGTAATTATAGACCAGAGCTATGGAGACTGCTGCTCTCCAGGCTAAACTAAAACTAAACCCCCTATTTCATACTTGCTATTTGCTCTTTTCAGTACACGAGCAGCCCATGTTTAAAAGCAGTGTTATTTTTGGGCCGTACTTTGGATCTATTCTGTTTATGGTGCAGGCCAAGTGAGCTGAAATGTAGAATAACTCTGTCCAGCATGTAAATGGAATAGTAACTTTGAAGACTTTGATTTATACAATAGCTCTTTCCTCTACTCAGATTGTTTGAAGGCTGATGTAGTCTCCACTGTAGGGTAGCAGAACATATATCATTTCAGCATCTGCACGGCAATGTGCTCGTGCAGCAGACATATTGCAGGATGCACAATGTGAAATTAACTCAAGCCGTTTGACACAAAAGGAAAACCCGTAAGATTCTCATTTTCTGAGACTAATCCACAAGTAAAGTCTGTCCGACGTGACATAATTTTGTCCGGTTTAAGGGTTCTTGGATGCACAGGGATCAGTTCGCTTTGAACTTTGGTGAAAGGGTACACTTGATCAGTTTATAAAACAACAAAGAATGCCCCACCAGCTGCCGACTACAAGTTGAGAAGGCAGGCTGCCTGTTTTGGTTGTTTGATAAACCGATCAAGTGCCTCCCCTCACCAGAGCGGACAGCATACTGATGGCTGTACATTCAGAGTCTGCATGCAGCCTGCCTGTAAACATGCAGGAAACACGGCTACACAGATAATGTCACCCGGATCCCAGAAACAGGCATTCAGTTATGTGAAGTGGCTTTTGAGTGTGTATTCCTGTTATCTCTCACCTCATTATCACCTCGTCCTGGTGATGATTAAAAGCTTAAAAAGTTACTGTCACAGGGCTGGTCCATGCTCTAATGTAAGAGAAGCTTAAGATACACACACAAAACCTTGGTATCCAGATATATCAGTGCTTACATCTTGCTGGAATATAGATACATCTGTTTGCTGCTTGTGTTTTAGAGTTGTAGCATCCTCAGCTGCTCCAACTACATATAAGTCTATTTTTAAAGTTTATTAAGAAACTCCACTTGTCCATACCGGTGTCACATACATGAAACCAGAAATGGAGGAGTCAAAGCTGATTTCTAGAGGTGTGGCTGAGAGCTTAACCAAGTGTGGTGTAAGTAGGAGGGTAGGCTTTTAAAATACCTAAATGATGAAAGTCATGATTGTTAATTGTACATGAATAACACATGGCCTGTGTCTGGTAAAAATTTCCTGTTAATTTTTTTTTTCCCATATTGCAAAATATATGCTCAGTGGCCACTTCATTAGGTCCACCTGCACAATCTAATACAATCCAATACAAATGTTCTGCCATGAAGTGTACTTTTATGATGCCTATAATGCCCAGGTTTTCTTTTTGTCACAGCAATAGAGGTGTTCATTCAATTTTATGTTTAAGCATCTCTTAGTATAATGTAGGCCAGCACAAGACCTCTCCGAACTACAACCTCAATAATAAACATATAATTAAATTTGCACATTCTCCACAATGTCAACAAAAACTGAATTTTGTAACATTTTGTCGAAGAAAACATAGAATTTATGGCAGAACTGTTGCGTTGAACTAGATTGTACAGGTGGACCTAATAAAGTGGCCACTGAGTGTATATCAAAGAATAAAAGAAAAATCACAATGTCCGTTTTTTCAGTATCATGCAGCACTACTCCACTACTCATTCTGTTTTGATAAATACACTGACAATATACTTAAAACAGCTTCTGATCCTCCCATTACTGCAAGTCACCAACAGTGTAATCAAATAACTATGGATTTGCCTTTAAAATTTATAGATCATGAGATGAGAAGCTGCTTAACAGGGTCTTGATCTTGAAAACATTCTACCGACTCCCAGGCTGCCCATAAATCAAATGGCGTTGTTGAACAAAGCACTTGATTGTGGATTGCTAATGACAGTGAGCTGCAGAAAAGCTGCTCACTGGCCCCCCCCAACCCTGACAATCGATTGAATCCTTCAGCCCAGAGGACATCCAGATCACACAGAGCACCGACCAGGCTCTGCATTACTGGAAAAGCCGCTATTGTTGCAGAGGTCCAAGGCTGGCTTGTGCTCCTCCTCTCTCAAGACTGTGTGGTCTGCTCGCTGGTGCTGTAATCACATTTGGGTGGAAGTGGCTTTAGGAGGCTGTAATTGGACCAGCGTCTGGATGGGTGGCATCCTCTGTACCTCTGTCATTAGATGAGTGTAGGACAGCAAAGCAGGCTACTAAAGCCTGTAGGTTTGGGACAGATTTAGTTCCTTCTAATATTCATAAAGCTGAAACATTGGACTATGTAAAATAGTGGACAGCTGCATATTTGTTTAGGTGTTTTTAAAGCTGGAATAAGGAGCTTCACAATGCTGAAGTTCACTACCACACACTGCTCCAGGTCTGTATTGCTCTTTACTGCTAAGATATGCATCCCTCTTGTTTTAGGTGGCTGTAAAAGCCAAAGCAGGTGGTTAATGACATAGAAAAACATACTCTGAGAGACATGATTTTCATGCCAATTTTGCAATGATCCATTGCTGTGCCGTTTTCTTTGTATCAAGTCTAAAAAGCCATGGGCTTTGCTTTCATTTTGTGCTTGAATATGACAACAAAAGCTTTGCTGTTATTTTGTGCTTTGCTCCCCCTTGTGCTAAGTTCTCGTTCAAGACACACAAACATCTGGACAAACTTTGGTTTGCCTGGATGTTAGTGTTATGATTCCTTGGTTTGGTGTCAGAATAATGTAGATTAATGTATGTAGTTGTGCTATCTACATTAGTATTTGTATTTTTGGTTCTACCTCAACCAATGCAAAGTTGTTTTTCTTTTTTTTTCTTCTTTTATTTCTCTCTCAAAGCTATTGTCGTGATTCTGCTGGTAAAGAATGGTCTCACCATCTCAGAGCTTGAGTTAAAAAAAGTGGTGGGCTTTTCAAGGCCACAAACATCCTATTCACCTACTGTCTGTGCAGAAGAAACATGTATGAGTGGAGAGACAATTGTAACTGGCAGGTGTAAAGTAAAATAAACATGAACCTAAAATGCCTGTCATGTTCCCTGACTGCTCACAATTTTTCTCCTTTTCTCTCTCCTCCCTCTTCTCACTAGTCACAATGAGCGGAAGGTGACCTGCAAACATCCTGTCTCAGGCTTACCCTCTCAAGACAACTGCATCTTTGTCGTCAACGAACAGTAAGTCTAGTCTTTTCGCTGGTAGAATGCCACGGGACAGCATTTTTGAGCACTGCAGTAATGCTTCTCAAACTCCCAATGTGTGCAGACAAGACGACACAATTCTTAGCCACGGCACCTGCTGTTTGCAGTTCTGCCCCAGTGCCCTGTGGGTTCGGAGCCATTCAATGCTCCTCCAGTTCTCCATCTTCATAAGCAAACTCGCTACTGTTTGTAGTTTACTTTATGTAAACATCATTTTTTAATGGTATTATTATTAAAGTATGAATAAGTTCTTGTGTTATTGGACTGCTGTTTTCTACATTTTCTACAGCATGAAATGTCTTGCTGCTAAGAGCTGCTCTTCTCATGATTTTAAAAAAAACAAACAAACAAACAAAATAAAGAAAACAACATTCTATCAATTGCACATCAACCAGTGGGAGTGAGATCATGCATGTACGTGCTTTGTCTGTATCACACAGTCAGTCCCTTTATTTCACCTTTGAACTTGACAAGAGTTCATCTTTTCAGTGTCAAGAGTTCAGATCTTTTCAGTGCATACTCCTTCGTAGTCTTGGGTTCATGTGATCATATTTCTCCTCTACAACAGAAGTTAGTAGGTGGGCCACCCACTAATCCAACCCCGCACTACTAATACTGATTCTTTTAGGGGAAACACTGTCATTTACACTACTTTCACAAGTCATCTCATGACTTTCCCTCATGACTCTTTTTTCTGAATCTGTCTCAATAACCTAAGTCAACTTCTCACCACCTGAGGAAACATCATGTGATGAACTCATGAAAGATGCCCTGCCACTCAGTCTTCACTTCCTGCGTCAGCCTCAGCCTGAGGTGTGGACCATGAGACATTCTCTGTCAAAAGGTTTGCATGGTGACAGATTATTCTAAGAGTGCACCAAGGAACAAAGAGCATTTAATATAGATCTGTTCTCCCTCACAGCTCCCTACTCACATTTTCTGCCATTTCCCCCAGTCTTTTCCTGCCCTGCTAGTACCCGTTTGCATTACACACCCATACAAAACCCTGGTCTAAAAGTCGCATCGCCCACATAACAATCACAGCTTAATATTGCACAACATTTAGGAGCACTTTAAGTCTCACTTCCCTCAGCAGTTCCTGCGTAACAGATTGGCCTTGTTGCACTCAACTCAACAACAACTGGTGTTACTAAATGTATGGTGACTGTATGTGCTCTTTCAAACTATAAAATTTCCATCCCTTTTGGGAAGGCCATGGCCACTGTTGAATAACTGGTGGATTTTATGATTTTCTCACTTGTTTGGCTTAAGTAAGAAATAAAAATCTTGGTGTCTCACTAAGATCTAAGATGGGAAGCTCATTTGAGTCACCATATTCCTATGTTTTGCCTTTTTGTTCCACAGTGATGGAATAAACAGAAAATACTTTTGATGAAGCTTGTTGTGCCAAGGCTGTCACACTGCACCCCACTGACACATTCCTTCCCTCTCGGTGACTCTCACATCACTGCTGTTTTTATGCTGTGAGGCACAACTTGCCAGTGCCAGCTATTATCTAATATCCTTGTTAGTCAGTCTGGAAAATGCACCCGTGTCACATGCATTAGAGGTCAGCTTTGGGAATGTAGCAACAATACACAGATAAACCTAATGCTTGACTTACTGTAAATAAGTTGGTGCGATTTATTTAGCAGTTGGTTATGTTTGAACAAAAGTAATAAAGGAGTAAATCTGAACCCTGGACCAATAAGAAAAGAAAAACAGATTTAAGCAGCCCCCTCTCACCCCATAGATAAAGAGGATAGGCTGGAAATTACTGTGTAATCGGCTCTGGACTTCAAGGACAATAAAGGCAGAGAGATTACCTTACTTAATTTTTTATCCTGGGAATGTTGCATTGATTGTCTTGGTTTATTTTGTACATATCTCATAAAATACAATACAAAGACAATGAATTTTAATTATCATTGTTAACAGAGTTTTCACACTTGTACATTGCTATTAAATGACATATAAGCTATTACTGATGTTTGTTCTGCCTGCCTGTTCTGCTATAATATTGAGTATGAAATGTAAAAGATGCTGTTTTACAGTGTAATGTTTTTTGGTCACTCATAATGTTCTAAACATCTTCCCCCCGCTCTATTGGGATACGTGAGTCACATGTGCCTAAAGACTGCTTACACTTGAGTTGAAGTATCGCCGTTGCTATGTTGTAATTGTTTATGACAGTGAAAGCATTTATAGTTTTGTATAGTGGGTCTGTGCATAGACCACTTTAATGCAAGACTGAAATGTCTTTTTTTTTAGATAAATTTTGAGTTACCAAAGCACTGACAAAACCATAAAGCACTGTGTGTACACTGGTTGTATCTAACAGATGTTTTGAGATATTTTTCACCATGAATTTAGGTAGATTTGGCAGTCTTTATAGTTTGCGGATGAGGTGTCAAATGAACATTTCTGATCTCCGCAGCTCATCTTTCATGAGACATCTCCATGTTGTCATTATTGTGGTGGAAATCTACCAGTAGTGTGGCAGACGTAGTATAAAGTGACAAGTAATGTAAGACTGCAACTTACATTTTTGGAGAGGAGTAGCCTCTGGACTACGCAAGGACCTCAGACGCCTACTATTCAGCCTCAGCAGCACTTTGATGCAGAAGTATAATTTGTCCTTAAATCATGCATACATGAATTGTTGAATCGTTCCTTGTGATTATCAAATAGCAGTTTTAGCTGAAATGTCCATCACTACAATGCAGGGGAATGGTAACTACAGTAAATACAGATTTTAAACATGTTTGTGATGGTGTTATTGACAGTCAGTGTTTTAGTTTGTAAGATGATTGGTATAACCTTGAGCAATTTGCAGTTTGACATGCATGTGGGACATGGCTTGGCAATTTCAATCAGGTGTAGGAGTATCAATTATCATCTGTAAGTGCTCACTTACAGTGTTGATGGCCAGGCTTTACTCACCAGTGCTTGATGGCGATAGGGCTGTAGTTTCCAGTTTGTCTTGAAATTCACAAGAAAAAGAGGCTACTTTCAAGCCCTCATCTCTTTCAGCCCAATTTACTGGACGCCCTTATGGCCTCTAGTTATATTTGCTACAGTTACACTGATATTAGTTTTTGATCCATCAGGACTATAATGGCATTTTATTAAAAGTTGGACGTCAGAGAGTCAGTGGTTACCACATTCAGTGGTTCTGTTTTATGATTATTGTGTAATTGATTAGTGCTAGTTTGGTTTTCAGTGTGAACCGATTGATTATTCAAATTGATTATACAGTAATACATTCTGATCATTATTTTAATTATTTGGGAGTTTCATGGTGGCATTTTAGGGTCCTATTAATTTCAACACAGAATGCAGCTTCAGTCCAAAAATATCAATATTAGCCTTCACATGTTCACCCTAATATTTGTACTTTTGAACAAATGTGTCTTTCCTCTGTTTTGTAGCGTGAATTGTGGAAAATTGGTTCACCCAGCGTTTAGCAGGTAATATACTGTTAGGTGCTAATGGATGCATTTGTGTTCCCCTCTGCATTTATTTTTATGTAAAACCCTCGCACGTCTGTCTGTTTGTAATCTGTGTCACTGCACACTAACAACAGACTGTATGTGTTATGAATGGTGTTTTGCCTGATGTCCTGTTATGCATTTACATTCCAAACTCCTTCAAGGTGCATATTACTGTCTGAATCATGTGCTGTGTTCCACCAGCAAAGAAAAACAGCAACTCCAGGAAGATTGTAACCCACATAGTCTCAGGGTAACCTCAAGCTGTGCATTCTGAATGCAAGCTGAAATTTTGGAGAAGGGCCTTCCCTTAAGCTCATTCTGCTGGCAGTTTGCAGATTGGTGTGGCAGCCCACGCCAAATTTCAAGGAAGCATTCGACCTGCTCTCTTGTATAACTGCAGGGTCCTTACTAATTAACAAGCTGACTCCACATCAGACTAAGAGGTGTCAGAAAGCCTAATCATTTAGCACATCATGACACAGAGTCTTTTTTTTCCGATAGCCTGTCAGAAAGCATGATTAAGTGAACATCTCTTTATGCTCTTTCCCTTTTTGGATGTACAGGCTGCACAAGTAAGAGTCCTGACTCTGTTCCCTGCTCTGTACTACCACTGTGACTCTGCAGTAAGTTTGGCCCATAAACCCTGACCTAAATCCATATTATGATATATTTGTCACATTCCCTCTATTGATAAGTGAAGCAAATAATTAAGCGATTTTTGCCCTCTGTAAACTACAGCAGTAGAATAAGGATAAACACATCATTCACCAGTGAAGAGGAATGGATCTACTCCACAATGATGAGTTATACATGAATGGATCGATGAGTAGTGCAGGGCCATCCAGCAACTGAAGAGGAGTGATAAGCATTTCTGCTTCTCCGGCTGCTTTTCATTATCATAACATTGTAGCCTGTTACTTGAAATGTTTCATTAGCATTGCCAAAACAGAAATTCCACACCTGTTATGCAAGAAATGTTTTGCTAGCTTGATCTAGATGCAGCAAAATATTAACCAACAAAAATATTTTTGTCAGGTGTAAATTAGCCACTGAAGTTACAGACACACATTATGATAGGCACACTGTTCTGGCAACATACAAGGTGAGAGAATGCCATTTTCTTAGCACAGTGGCTATGTAAAACCGCTTTGCTAGCTCAGTGTAGTTGTAAGATCTCAGATATTTGCCAGCAGAAAATAATTTTGTCACACATAGATAAGCAACTGCAGTTGCAAAGCTGAGTTTAGAGTGAGGGAATGTCACTCTACAGTATGGGAGGAAAGAGAGATCACTTATTTACTGACTGATTGACTGACCTGAATTCAAGTCCTGATGAGCACATGCTGTGACTCGGGGAGAAAAAACAGCTTTTCTTCCTACATAATTTTATTTCAGCTCCATTATTCAGTTTGCATTATGACGATCATATCGCCTTTTCTGTGTACGTATTTGTCTTCTGTCTGTAGTTGATTTCCAACGGACATTTTCAGCAGTCACGGACCAAAATGCCTCTGGATGTAGTTGGACAGACTTACATCCAATGAGAGCAATGAAACGAGTGATGTAGCACAGAGTGACAGAAAAAAAAGCTTAGAGTGCAGTTAGTTGTTCTTCTTTTAGAGAAAATATGCCCTCCAGTTTGTGCAATACTGTCATGATAGCGGATTCAACAGACCTCTCCACATCAGTGGCCGCCATCTTGGTTGTCTATGAAAATGTGATGGTGCTTTGCGGTCAGTCTTCGTATCAAACCTGCCTCATATTAGATAAACATCTGTGATTGGCCCGACCTGGTTCACGTGCGGAGGAATTCTATCTGAAAAGTAGGGGACCAATCTGCCAGAGCAAATACAACATGAGCTCACAGATTCATCTAGCTCCCAGGCTAGAACAAGTCGTCTTTAAGACAGTAACATTAACACTAAGGGACTCAAGAGGTCACCAAAGTCATCAGTTTCAAATTATACTGTTAGCAGCTAGGGCTCGACAATTGGCGACATCACATATCGTAATATCTTTGACTGAATACCTCTGTCAGTACTGTGAAGATTTTCTAGTGTAGCGTGTAGCTAGAACAGTCTATTAAGTTCAGAAAATAGCGTCCCTTTTCTATAATGTAGCCTTTAAAACTCTCATGCCATATTACCGTATGCAAAAACCCAGCCAATATCTAATCTCCTATCATGATATCAATATAATATAATATAGATAGCGTTTGGCCCTATAAGCAGGGTTAAAATAACAAATAAGTACCCTGGACTGCACTGAAGGAATGTTTTTACCTAGCTTTTTGGTTCTGGTAAATTTTTTATTAACTGCCGTCCCCTAGCTTAAAGGATAGGTTTGGGTTTTTCTGAAGTCTATTCCCAAAATTGAGTGGTAGTTGATTGTCACTGTCTTTGTTAGGATAATTGGCATGGTGGAGGCATAGCCTACCTCTACGTAAGCCCTGGTTAGGCCTGCCGGCTTGTTGTGGAAGTTACTGTAGTGTCGTAATAGCAACAGTATGTAGAAGACAGAGGAGAAATTGGTAAGAGATCAAAGAAAATGGTTTGTGTTTGTGCCTTTCCTGGATGGAGGAACAAAATTGCTCATGGTCACCGCAGCAGTTCCACCTATTTCTTTTGAGGGATCCTAACAAAGAGGGAATTTAACAGCAGTGACTACGACTACTGCTTAATTTTGTAAAATCAGTCTTCTATAGCACCATATTATCTTTGCCTGCAAAGTATGATGTTTTTTTGCACTGAAAGATGATTGATGAGTTTTGACCCCATGGACTTGAATTGAGCTGTAGTTCCGGAGCTCTTGCTGCACCTCCGGTATGGGACACAGGATGGCTCAAGGCGAAAATGTAACATCCTTTGCTCGACATTGCCTATGACTGAAATGAAGGGAATACACTTCAAAAACTCCAAACTATCCTTTAAGCAAGGATAAATATTTATGTTTAACATTACTCAAAATACTGTCTATATTGTGATTTTTGTTTGTTCGTCTCATCTCTTAGCCTCTTTTTTTTTTTTTTTTTTAAGGTGAAGTCAGGTTCACCACCAAACAAATGTGTCCCAAAGCACCCTTATTTCATCAGAAATGCTGTGTGGTCGTTTTAAAATGCACCCTCAGCTGCTCAGTTCAGTGTTCTCTCACAGTGTGCTCAGAGGGCCAAGCTTCAGTGGCAGCGTAATCCCTCTGCACCCTTTTTACTTACACACACGCACCCACACCCACACACTCACGCACCCCCCCACACACACACAAAATCATTCCACTGAGGGACCAAGCAGTGGTGGGGCACTTCCGCACATCCGGGCTAGTCTTTGTGAGTGGAATTGATACAAGGTCTTTGTCAGATTGTGCAACATTCCCAGTTTAATCCTCTACAGCAGGGCAGCACAGTTAAACAGTGGTTCTATATGAACATGCTACAGTCCTAGGTTTTGGTTGTTATTTAACACACAATAAATATCCAACCGAAAAGGCTCAACATAAGTGAATACAACTGAAAGATCAAAGACAGGAAGATTTATTGCTCAGAATCTGCAAAAGTAAACTATTCTCAGTGTACCTGTTTTGGAGGAAGAACATATTTGTTGCTTACAATGCGTGGCATACTTGATGACAAAGAGTTGTGTTAAACACAGTGGTGGTTGTTACCCGGGTCTGGTAGGTTTCAACTGTTTTTTTCAGTTGAGTATGTTGTCAGTCAGAGCCAATCAGATCCATAGTGGATTTATGCGGTCATGAAATTATTATCAGCCAACACAAGAAAATAGCAACTGAAAGCAGTCACATTCTCAAGACAACATGTTGTGGATATGAACAGTGACGTACACCATGTGGGGTGTGTGTTTTTGTCTGACTTTTTAGAACAAGTTAACTAGAACACTGTTTCCTGACAAAATGCACTGTAGTTGTGAAGGTTTTAGTGGTCTCCATTGTTTTTAAGTGGTAGAGAAATGCTGGAGAGAACAAGGTGACGAATGCTGCATAAAAGTGAGTGTTTGCCTTTCTGAATTTTCATCACTGCTTGATCATCATCAGATATATATGGCCTCCAGGCCTCCACATCCCATATTTTATTGTCATGCTACATCAACAGCCAACAGCCTCGACTTTAAAACTTCTCTCTTCATGGAACTCATGAAGATCTCCTTTGGTGAAAGTTGCTTCTGAACAGTCAATTTTTATGCTTCACTATCTGTACAAGTGTTGTAACTTTGTTTTTTTAGAGCTGTAATAAAGCACCATTTTTCCAATTACTCACTCTTACCACTGTTGTTTATATCTTCCTGTTGGCAGAGGCCCAGCTCCTATGCCAAAACAGCCAATTTGATGCACTCACTACTTTTTAATTTTGTTTCCAGGAGATTGATTATCACACACAGGATAATTTTCAACAAAGCCC
>OMLB01018258.1:0-24521 GCA_900302555.1 Myripristis jacobus | reverse complement strand
TCAGCCCCGCCACATAACGCTAGATGCTGACATCTGGACAGTCTGTCAATTGCGATTATTAATTTGATATTTTCCAGCCCCAGGAGCGCGGCACAACATGCTGCCCGGAGTCAGTATGGACTTAATCAAATTACTGGAGCACAAGTAATGGTTGGGCATAAGCCACTGCTCCCCCTGACTCAACTTTTAATTCTGCCATGCTGGCTCTGTGGGCAAAAATAGGCTGTTTGAATTGATGATTCTGGACAGCCCTCCAGAGGGGTGTGTTTTTTTGCTTGCTCAGAGGAATAGATACACACATTGTTTTTAGGTGCAGTAACTATTGCTTCAGGGATAGATTTTACAGTTGAGTGAAGTTTAGCAGAAGAATGAGATTCCTGGATGGCTCCACTCACTTCTCTTGCCTTGTAATATCCAGGAAAATGATGCACCAACAGAATCTATTCTTTTTTTGGGAGGGGGGGGATTTGATTTTGCTTTTCCTCATCTTTTTGTGCAGATGTCATTTCTGTCAGCAAAGTTGAGCAAATGTAAGTACTTTTCTTTGTACAGTTTTTTTTACACACATCACTAGCTTTTTATTCATATCTGAATAAAAACAGTCCTGCAAAAGAATGATAATAATAATAATAATAATAATAATAATAATAATAAAAGTTGATAGAGAATCAAATTAGCAAGAACAAATTAAATGTAAAATGTGTATTAAGTAATGGTTTTCATGATGAAACCCATTTACAGAGCTTAAGCCCCAGCAAAAGTTAAACCACCTTTGTTTTTTTGTGTTTTTTTAGCAGATAGTCTTCCATTTCTCAAATTGGCTTGTTATTTAATTAGACATAGATCACAAAAACCACTTCTTTAACCCTTTTAGTAAGTGCGAGAACATTTAGTTTACAGGTGGTTGGTTGGTAGTCTCACAGAGCAACAGTCTGCTGATGGACGCTGAATGTTGATCCTTAAGTCAATGTAAATATCAGAAAGCTCCTCTAGAGACATCACCTAAGCTCCCTTGTGTTGGCCTTTTTCCACAAACTTAATTCCAATCAATATTAATTAATGCCAATCAATGCTGTGCAATCTTTTCCACCCTTTAATGGACAGAGTTAATCTAATGCAATGTAGTGCTTGTAGAGTTATCGCTTTATGCAGCATTATTCATCTGCAAACAGATTGTACAGGAAGTTCTTCAGTGCAGCATCCTGGGTATAGCCCAGTGCTTGGGGATGACTTGTTTGTGATAATTTATAGTTGATTTTCTTCCATGAGAATACAGTCTCCTGACTAGGGGATAAACATTTATTGTATTAAGCCATGCTCTTTGAGGGAATTTGAATAAAGCGTAGCACGTAAGAACAACAATCAGTGGCAGTAGATTAGCAGGGGACAAAACCAAAGAAGCTATGCAGTGTCTCTGTGAATAGCTATTACACGTTTTGCTGCCAAGGACATTTCATGCAGACCATGCTCAAGGGAAAACTCCCCCTTAAGCCTTGGCTGCGTAGCATTTCATTTTCCTGTAATAAGCTTTATCAATAATTTGTTCAAGCATGCCCTGCTCAGAAAATGGAGTGATGATTACTTGTGCAGACTTCTAATTACCTCGTAAATGAGAAGAGAATTACCAATACGTCAACTTGGAGGCAATGAACAGTTCGGTTTGCTCAAAACCACTGAGTCTAGACACGGCAAATAATAACTTAGAAAGACCAAACTGCTTGGTCATACATACAGTAATATATATCAGAAAATTGTGGGATTTGGTTGGAGTCCTAATAGTTAAATAACAGTTCTCGTCCTCCACTGAGAGTAAAAATTCCTTTGATGGGAAAAGATCATTGTAACCACATTGCATTTTCATCGGTAACTAGAAACAAATAAAGCTGGTTACATTATTTCTAACATATTGTATGCCTCTGAGTGTGAATAGCATGCTGACAAGGTGCTAGACCCTCTTCGCAGCTTGTCCTTGTTCATAGCGCTTGACAGTAGCATCTGTTGCCATGTGTGCCATGCTATAGTACATCTACTCCTCTCAGTGAGCTGCATCTTCTATCCTCTTGCCTAATCATGACACATTAATTTTTATGCACTATATATTTCTGTTCATTTAATGCTATTAATTTAATGCAGGCAATTTTTCACGCACCCCTAAAACAATATTTCCTGATCACTGCCTCTGTCAGCACACAGGCCATTCTCTGACTTATGCATGCATCAACACACACATGTTCATGTATACAAACACAAGTGTGCTCGCACTCATCTGTAATCACCTGAGATAGATAGAGGATACATGCATTCGTAACATGCTTTGTGCCAATAATGATGTTTAATATGGTCATATGTGCCACATATGGAAGTCTCCTATATGTACATATAGCACATGCCCATATGGGAGGTGACATCCAATGCTAAGCATTGAAACCACCTAGGACTTGTTGTTGTTGTGTGTGTGTGTTTGAAGAACAAATTTCTAAGGCCAGGTTGAATGCTCACCACCTGCCTTGCAAATGCTCTCCAGTGCTTTAAATTTATCTTTATAATGTTAAACACCGAGTTGCATCTCTTTGGAAAAGCAGAGATCATGGTGATAATCTGTTTTTCCATTTTTTCCCCCCAGCAGGGCATCACAGAACCTGCATGGCCAGAAACTGCCTCTGTACAAATTTCATTAGCTGGTGATGGCTGCAAGACGTTTACCTGCTCTTTGTCAAGCCTTCAACTGTTTTTTTTTTTTTTCATAAGTTGGCTATTTTTTATGCAATGCTCTCTGTCAGTCCATGTCATCCACCAGCACACAGGCCTCGCTGAAATATTTGAGATATTGTCAGTTTTTAAGCATTACAAATATGAATGCGAATGCTGTTAGAAATATGGCTAGGTCTTGGTGCTCACACAGTGCGAGTGAACGGGGGCAAAAACAGCAGTGCTGAAGCAAAGTGTGCTAAATACAGCAGTGTCCCAGTAAAGTCAAGTATCACTTTAAAATAAATAAGTTGCTTTTAGGGTTTTGCTGTAGTGACATGATGCATAAAACATTTAGTGTCTTTTCTGCACAGTGTGTTTTTATTGTTTACTATTGTCTTATAGCTTCAGGGTCCCATCACAAAAGTTACACTTACTACCGTGTCAACATTTGAAAAGCTGAAAACCATATAAGTTGCATGTCATGTCACTGTCAGCCATCTGAATTATGTGTTGGGTTTGCTCCCTTCAGCTGCATATGTTCCTTATTCTTCCCTTGTTTACTTTATGTTGTTGTAAAGTAATTAAGGGTGTAAAAATAAGAACAACCTGATTGTGCTAAAGAATTATCACATTTCCCCGACCCCTATCTGCTCACTCCTGTCAGTGAGCCAGGAAACGTCTTCCAACATGATGTGACTGTCACACATCAACAAAGCATGGCACCCTTGACCGTTATCTCTTTGTTTTGCTTGTGAGTGAGTGAGTGAGTGATGAACTGAGGCAAAGCAACAATCTCCTGTATCTGTACTTTGAAAGCACAAACAGCCCAGCCAAGCGGGATTCATGCTTTCATCCAAGCGGCTATAAAGACAACACTGCCTCCCAGATCCCTGGCAAGTCCCAATCCATGTGACAGTTTGTACTGCATTTGAACACCTCCCACTCAAAATAAACAATAAGAATAAATAAGAATGCAAGCTCCTAAACATATTCTGTGAGCGAACTGGAGAAAAGAGTCCATTTGAAATGGCAATCCTGACAAAACAGAAGTTTTGCTACAGCTGCAGGGCTGAGAGTTTCTTAAGTTTGGAGCGGGTCATTTTCATTCCTTTGACTTCATCCATGGGATTTGTGGTACTGCAAGTATACAGTACAAAGCAAATATAGAAAACTGCACACAGCGGCTGTTAACTGAAGAGTTTCCAACATTGCCGTTATGTCACAGAAAACACTCAAATCATCCACGTGCGTCTCCAATCCATTATTCTGCTGCAATTCATCTGTCTTAGTCGGGGTGAACTTCAATTTCCTGTCTCACAAGCACCTGGGAAGTGGGTGTCATTTTAATAGGGGTGACATGCCTCATTGGCTGATGTGATTGATTAACTTGATTTGTTTTCACAGAATTGTGTTGCTTACCCATATGGGCTTCAAAGCTGGGTGTGGCTTCTTCTTCTGCTTCCTGTCAAGTCTGCTGAGAAGTGAAGCTGTGCATCTGGCCCATCTGCTGTGCCATGTCATGTTTTCCACGCAAGGGGAAGAGTTGAATTATTGAGATAGGGATTTGTTGTTCTCAAGATACCACTGGTCTGATGGCAATGTGCACTGTAAGCTTGGCTTGTTTACAACAAAACCTGCACTCAGTGAGAGAAATAAAATACAGAAACACAATCTGAGTATCTTCTGTGCTTGATTACGGTATTGTATCTCCCAAAATAGATTGCAAGTTGACAGTATTTTTCCAATACGGCAGTAAGTAAATTTAAACAGCATTACCTTGTTGGAAGGATATCAGAAACCAAAGTAAAATGTTGACTAAAATGGTTAAAATGTTGAATTTGATATTTATATACACTTGAGATTCAAGGGTCTTATTTTTGTTTTTTTATTCTGACAGATGTGAAGTAACTATTGAACTTCAACAGGGTGTAAAATAAACATGCTGGATGAATAACTAGTCACTGATTTTTTTGTGCTGATGCCAGAACAATTCCATGATATTCCATGGCTTCTTCCAAAAACAAGTTATTCAACTAGACACTAAATTTGCTTCAAAGATTAGTGTTTCTGTTCACTGGTTCTCCCTTGAATTAATTCAAATAAAACCCATGAATCCCAGCTGGTCTCACCTTGACCGCTTCCCGTGCCTGAACAAGAGGGCTGCTGTTTCACATGGACGTTTGGGTCCAGGGGGACAGACTCATGCAGGAGAGGGGAATACCCAAGCCTGGGTTTGTGAGACACCTTTGGGAAATGTTGTCAGACAAGGGACCAAAAACTAGGTCTCAGTTCGAGTAATTGTTTGTATCAGGCACTTCAAACAGTAAATACTGTTTATGCAGGAGCTCAAATTGGTAGCAATTTGGGCAAATCTCAGGAGCAAGCATTATCATTCTATTTGCTGTACCACAAATACAGAATTTTAGAGATTTTTTTCCCCCTTTTCCTTTTAGATTTCACAAAATGAATGTCAGTATTCATTCTTATTTGTCTTTGATTATTTCCTTGGATGAAATACTGAGCTTGTGCTGAGAAAAAAACGGTACCAAGGACACCACACAGCACTTAGTTACAGCACAATGCCACATCATATCAGCGGCTTCTCTCATGATCTGCCTCAAGGGAGAAAAGACGGTACAGTGCAGGCTATAGATTACATTATAGACGTACTATATATTGTGGCATATGTTGCAGCCCACATCTTAGACGCACTGAATGTGGGATATGTTAATGCTGGCACCTTTTGCTTCTTCTTTGACAGTAGCAGCCGCGTTAGCAGCGCAGCATGCATTGTGTGTGACAAGCCTCTATAGATTGTAGAAGATAATGGATAACTTTGGAGAGGCTCAGATGAGATCAGTGAAGTAGGAACTCAGCATGAGATGGAGCGGAAAGGGGATCCTTTTTTTTCCCACAGTATGCACGTACCTGCAGGAGGCAGATGATTGATTCATCAAGCCTGCAAAATCAATAGTAACCTGCTAGAGTTGCCACTCAACGCATCAAAGCAATAAAAGCAATAAAGCTCGCCTGACGCAGACGTAAACAACATAAATGGGAAGGAGGTAGGAATGTGGAATTACTGGGATAAACATGTCACAGTATCACAAAAATCAAAGACCAATCTGTGCGCCAGTGTTTTTTTGGACAAAGGAAATGTTTAAAAGATACATACAACAGTTGACTTGCAGTAGATTTCATACGGCTCAAACCAACTGCATTTCTGCAAGCTGGACAGATCAGTTGCAGGTGCTAAGACAAAACCCCTGCAGGATGTGTCCATCACTCTGCACAAACCGATTAACTCTCTTTCTGCATTTTACCTTTGAGCTACACAGTCCATATAGGAATGGTAATATGTAGCATTGCCTTTCTCAACCTTTATTTAATGTATTGCTTAGGCCATTATACCAAGGGAAACATCTCAGAGGATCTTTCTCACTCAAAGACTGAGAGAGAGAGAGAGAGAGTATGCAGTATATTAATTTTGTCTTTGTGAGGACCTCATCACCATAATTGAGGTAGGTTAGATTAAGGGGCCAAAGAATGCTAAATTATAAGTATTTTTAATCTGATATAATGCACTGCCACTAGATCCACTGCTCTCTCCAGGTTGGTTTGTGGTTGTTACTGTTGGCTATTGCTGAACAGAGACAGAGCTTATAGGAAGGAAAACATCCACCATAACTATATAAAAAAGGGGAACCATGTGGCATTCTTAATCACCATCTGTCAATATTACTGACACAATTTTGTGCAAAAATTGAGCTATTCTTTTTTTTTTTTTGGCTTTATTGTCTCACAGAAATGAAAATCAATGGGTGCAATCAAAGCACAGTCGTGGTAAAACAAAAATTGCCTTTGTGTGGTACATCTTGGCTATGGGGAGAAAAATAAACTTCAAAATTGTGCTTAAATTTTAATTATCATATCGGTTGTTGCTGCTGTCTGTGCCCACGATGTGTGCGAGTCTTTATTAATAAACACTGAACAAATTAATAAATTTTTAAAAAATTCTTATAATAAACAAGGAGCACAAAAGCATAACAGCCCAGCCTTTGTTCTCTGTTGCTGTGCTATAACTTGAAATTTTCCTCTGGTAGACAAAAAGATTTTTTTTTTTTTATCATCAAAGCTTGGTAGACTGTACAGATCCTCTCCTGGTGTTGAGGCAAAGGGCAACATGCAAAGATGAATCATGGGCGCTCTGTCTGCAAACACAACAGACCAGCGCTGAGGTCAAAGAAAGGGCAGCTGCTACAGAAAGTTGTTGGTTCTGAACCAGTGGAGCTTTGTGGAACAAGCCATTCTTTGTCACAGATATCATTTGACTGCAGGGAACCCCTCCTGTTTCGGCTTTATCTTCATTTCAGATGCCTGATGGTCGGACGTTAATTGCTGTAATAGAAACAGTGAAAAGAGGTAAGGGGTGCTCTCTGAAAGCGCTTTTAATTATTCTCAGTGATGGGGATTAAACCAAAGGGACATCATGCTCGCTTGAATAACTCAATACTAATCTAACTCATATTGTTTCTTTCTCATTAGTTCAAGAATTCCTCCACTTGGCAAGATGAGGTACACTCCAAGCTTCGTCTCCCTCTCTCTCTGGACACAGCAGGTGGAACTGCCTGATCAAACACGAGATTTAAACACCCAAAGTCTCACTGTGGCATTTTCAAAGATTCCACCAAATTACCCCAAGATGATAGTTAATGACAGACGATCCTTTGAAGTGGAACAAGAGATGAGCCATTGATCCATGTCAAAGCCCCAGTTTCATAAAAAAAAAAAAAAAAAAAAAAAGGTGAAGTGCTGAAGTGCTATCTTTAATACTATTACTCACTGTATGGTTTACTTTCACTTTCACGCTTTGCTCTTCAACAGTTAGCGGAGTAATAACTGTAAAAAAAAAAATTCATGCATGTTTCACTATTTCAAGTAGTGAATCTGATCTGCCAGAGTAGGATAGTTAACCTGACCCAGTGAACTCCACTTGTGCCGATCCTTTTGCCCTCTACTAGCCTGGCTATTTGGTATACTTGTCTTCACTCTAAACCCCATTCTTTCTTGATTTCAATGAATACATGCTGTAGTAATGAGGGCAAATCAAAGCTCCCCTGTTTCCTTCCATTTGTTGAGAGATCACAAAGCCAATGCATCACGCAGGGTTTTCTAGTGCCTTCCCAGCTGACCATGGCTAAATGGTGCTTTTGCTCTGTTGAACACTAATCCTTGTGCCAGATAAGCCCCATTATAGCAGGGGTGTAGCAAACCCCAGTTCAGTTTGAACAGACGCTGAACCCGAGTGCAGTAGACAACATGCTCCTGTGGGGGACGGTAGTTCAATTGCAGTGCTATGTTTGTACGCTTATAAAAACGCTGCATGTCTCTCTTGTAGCACAGCAAGTCATTCCTTGCTTTCCACATTCAGAGACGAGGATGGATTCATTAAAGTCCTCACTGGCAGAACTAAGGCAGGTCCAAGAATCTTTTTCTACTTGAAGATCAATATCTTAAGCTGGCTGCTGGTGCGCTACACTTGGCTGATAACATATCCAAGGTGGAATCAGATTCAGTTGCTCTTTATAATTTAAAACACAGCACTATGACGTTGCTCTGATTTCATTAGATGGAGAGGCAGACAAACAGGGACAGAGAGAAACAGAGAGATTACACATCAACCGTGTTATGCTGTTGTGTTAGTGTTTGAGCCATTATATAAGCCGTTATTCACAACATCTCTACAGTTAGAGATTATTGCAAAATGAAGTTTGCTCTCATGAAACTCATTTGGAAGTCAACAGATCTATCACAGGCTCTCACAGACCCAGACAGCTGCATGGAAATGAGGAGCCGAACAGATGCACTTTATTTGTGTGAGAGCATGCGGGCATTGTTTTTCTCTCTTTGAAAATAAGGAGCTGGGCTGAATGTGCACCGCCTTAGGGAATAAAAAATTAGCTTAGAAATGGCTCACACATTAAAGCCAACAATCGTTGGTAATTTGTTTTTTTTTCCTCCACATGTATTTTAAAGACATGCATCACCCATTATACTGTAGTTTCAGTGATGCTGATGCCATTAGATGATGTTTATTGATGAAATCTTTAGAAACCTACCGCCTCAAAAAAGAAAAAGGCTTTTTATTGCATCGTGCGTGATGGAAAAGAAAGTCGCTCCTTATAAGTTGTGTTGTTTTTTGTTTTTTTTCCCTGCATGTTCAAAGAAGCTGTCGACACATCCATTAGTGAGATTCTTGTTATTTTGTTCCCCCACAACATCAACATTACACACTCAGTAAAAGCTGGCTCCCAGATTGACCACCCGGGGCGCTGTGGGTACAAACATCAACACAGAGATCGCACTCCTTCCCTCCCTCTGCCATTCTGTGTCTTCTGAAGCGACTGAGTCCTTAATGTCATCAAGGATATCCTCTGTTGATCCTTCAAAGCAGCAGCATCTTTCAAATACAGGGAGGAACTTTGAGAGCGGATTCTCAAGAGAATAGGTTGCAAAATTTTACAGAACACAGAATGAGTTGGGATGCTCTGCCATAACCTCCACTACCTGCTCTCTCTCTCTCTCTCTCACAACATCACACACAAACACACACATACACACACACTCACACACAGCACCTTTTGCCTGTGTGCCTGTACTTCTATTTTGGTATGATGTTTGTGCTGTGCGTGGATCTGCATAATATCTGATGTGGATGTGATTATGACAGGCAAACATTCACACCAATGGGGTTCTGGGGAGTTGGGTGTGTAGTTCATTTCTTAAAGCCCCTACATGTAGAATATTTATCTCAGCATTGTATTGTTCTTGAATTACTTTTGATAAAGAAAAAATTGGAGCACTGTGGCATAAATTGTGTTTTTTTTCTCTATTTGCTGTGCTGTATGATTTGGCACAAAATGTGCAGAAATGATTTGTAGCACAACTAAAACAAACAAGACTTTCAATTGTTGTGCTTGTTTCTACAGAAACAAACACACAGACCAATCCTGTTCTCCTGTGCCACAGTGTGTAAATAAGTGTTGAGGTTAAAACAGAATGATCAGGATAACCACATCATTAACCCAATTTATGGTCCAAAACAATGATTTAGCTGTCTTTCTGTATCACAGTAGCCTGTATAACAACCTGCTCAAACTTAAAGTCATGAGGAGTCACAGGTGTGAATTCTGAAAATGAAAAAGTAAGAAAAAATAAGTCACAAAAATCAAACAATACAGTTCTGGGGCATAAAAGAGGTCAAATGAACTGAACTAAACTCTAGCTTTGATAGCACAATAACCCAGCTGACCTCACAAAACTCAACAGACCTGACAAACAAAGAGCAAAAGAAGGTGTACTGGGTGATCAGACCAGTTACACACAAAGGGGATTACATAACACACTTACACAGCACCTAACTACAAAAGAAAGAAAACAAGACAACTCTATAAAGTGGAAAAAAAACCCTACCTGTCAAAACCAAAAATATCCAATATCCAAACTTATCCAACTTATCCAATCCAAACTTAAATTTAATAAAATACACAATATCTAAACTAAATAACCCCAAGTGCAAGTGCAACTAAAATACTAGTAAATATGTATTTTTTGTCAGCACACATCAGCCACTGCAGTTACAAGCTCACATTGTGACAGTGGCCAAATGAGATTCGAGGTATGAGAGACCACCATTTTGCTGTCAAAAATGAGCCCTGCTTGCTCCACCTGGTTGCAGTTACAAACACGTTCAGTTAAAAACACTAAGCAAACAATCTTCACGAGGTATGACAGACTGACTGACCTGAATCTGGCTGCCATTAACCACATCCTGTGCTTTTAGAAAAAATAACTTGCCTCCTCATGCAAGTGTATTGCAGAGGGGTCAAGTTGTATTCCCACTAAGCGAGTCAAAGGGGTCATCAAAGTCATCAGTGTTTCATGTTCTATTGGTTGGAGCTGTAATCTGTTAAATACAAATATAAGAGTTAAGGCACTGATGCTTGTTGAGCCAGTGCCACTGTATCAGACATGGTAGGACTACTTCGTGATCCCACATGCCATCTTTGCCCCGCTGGAAAGGGGAGACCTGTACATCACAGTTTCTGTCGGTCACTCAGTCAACAGTTTGTTCCAGATCTTCAAATCTACATGGTAGATCATCTTGAATTTTGGTGACCACATTTTTTCACAGCCTTCTTAGTGTCAAGGACCCCCAAATGGATGTACATCTGGTATTTGATAAGATGTAGTCTCAGGGATCTCCATCTGATAAGATTTACTTATTCCATAGCTGTCTGTACTGTTGATTGGTAGATTAACAGTAACAGTGTGAAACCTATTAACGGATTCATCCTTATACATTCTGTCATTGGGTGAACTTCTAGTCGATGAAATAATAGTGAAATTGAATATTCACCATTTTTCTGGGGCCCCCTGGAACCCCTGGGACACCCTTAGGGGACCCCTGGAGGAGAACCACTGGCCCAGAGCATGAAACCTGTCCATGCTGGTCAACCTGTGAGCTTCCCTCTAGTGCCGCCAGCAGGCCAAACATTGCTGTGGAACATCTCAAACTCTATTTTGTGAAATTTGGTGACAACATTCATGTTCGCTGGAGGATCAAATCTGTCCATTCTGGTGACCCTATGACTTTTCCTCTGGCGCCACCGACAGATCAAAATGTTGTAACAGTGTGGTGATGACAGAGATAGTTGTAAGACCTGAAAATATGTTACATCATTCATGTTAGCAAGAAGATGAAACCTGGCAATTTGTGAGACTCCATGACCTCGCCTCTAGCGCCACCAGAGGACAAAATTTTTAATGTTGATCACCAATGTTTCAAAAGCTACCTTAGTGTTGCTATGAATTATGGATACAATATTCATTCTGGCTAGAGTGTGAAATCTGTAATTTTGCTAACCCTATGACATTCCCTCTAGCGCCCCCAGCAGGACCTGCGGGGCATCTGTGTTACCAATCACACTTGTTTTCTGTTTGGTGCCTCCATAGGCTGTGGCTCTTGCAAGGTGTAAATTGCTCATCATAAGCAATATTCTCACTCTTTCTTCCATGCTTGCTCTTTAATGACAAAATTTGCATGCCACCAACCAACATATCGACCATCGGCCTATACGTTCTGCGCATATTTTAGTGACAGACATATTTTACAGAATGTCCTGCCCAAATGTCGACACCTGGAACAGACAAAGATACAATCAAAGGCACATTCGTCCAAGTTTATCTATCGCCCTTGGTGCCTTGACATAACACAGCAGCCTTGCCCTTGGAAATGAATAGGATGTCAATTTCTCTTTGAGATATGGGTAATCCATTTAGAAAGTCATCTTGCCGCTCCACAGCTCTATAGGCTACCCCTCAGGTAAGAAAGAAATAGGAAGAAAAAAAGAAGAAGAAAAATGAAATAATCTTATAAGCAATGCCAAGAAAGTGAACACATTTTTTTGTCCTCTAAAATGTCAGAGGAAAAATGTTTCACAGAACTATTTAACTAAAATTGCAGATACGATATTTAAACTGTCATGTTTATTGATATCTGTAAGTGTATTTTTATCTATTTGTAAGTATTTGCTGAGAGCAGCAGCACACAAAGTAATCATCATCAGCATTATTTTCATCATAATTGCCAATCACCAATATTACCACACAAATATGGCAACTGCAAATAAATTTGGTTCCACAAGCAATTAACTTCTTAATTACTTGCATGTAATAAGATTATTACCACATAAATTTGTAATTATATCAAAATCAATTTTTCTCAGCCCTCTTTAAACGGTTTCAATAATCAATCTTCTGCTTAAGCTCCCTGTATATATTTATACAGAATGCAGTAAATATTCTGAACATTGTCACCCATCATTACCAATATCTGCAAATTGCAGTAAAAACCATGGAGCACCAGCAAAATATTCTGATTCATGGAGAAAAGATGAGACGTACGTCCCTTAGTTGAAGATGAAGGCGTGTGAAGCACATCCCTCTAGTCTGACTAATTGAATCTGATGAGAGGCAGATATGGTTTGATTTTTTTATATTTGGGAGGCCAAAGAGCAAGAACCTAATACAAACACTTTCATTTCAAATCAGGGTTGTGACAAAGACTGATACGCTGCGGAGCATAAGCGTTTAGAGGAGCAGGAAGCACACTCGCCATTATTGTGCATTTCATGCAAAAATTTAACCACGTTCCATCTTGTTTGATAAGATTTTGGATAACATTAGTCACGATTTAGAGCTGGATTTTTCCAAACACCCTGAATCTGATTGCTGAATCAGATGGATCTATGCACATCCAAGTACAGACAATCAACCTAATTTCTAGACTTTATGGCTGGCAACTCGCCTAATATCACATTTTATCTAGGAAAGTACAGACACCGATTTCCCCTCGTTTTGCAGTTTATCCACAGGATGGGAAAAACTTTGCATTTATATGGTCCCACAATAGTTTCATTTCACAGTTCAACGTGTCTATATATATACATACACATATATGTATCAGCCAATGCCCCCCCTCCAAAAACAAACAAACATGATTAGATGTTTGTAATCTAGTATTAGAGGACCTTATTTGGAACTGAGTTAGGTGTAAAGGATTATCTACCTTATTCTAACTGCAGAGGAGCAGCCATGCTCAGTGATATTTTGGGTAACTAGTTCTACAGAATATAATCTCTTGTCTCTGATTGTAAAATTATTCAGTAGAAGGGGATTATGAAGTTTAATCTTAACAGGGATTTTCATGGTGAAATAAATTACTCTCTTCCTTAGTTCATCATTGCCACAACTGAAAGAGACCGCTCTAAATGTATATCCTCAGCATCCGCTCAAAAACAGCGTCACCGACAAAACCTCACACAAAAGCTGCACCTTCCTCTGTTACTGTTGCTGCAATTATTTCCTGCTCTGCTGCTTTCAGCGTTTGTTCACCGCGCTTAATCATTCAACGTGGAGATGAATCCATTTCGGTGAATGCTATGTAACCATTTATTCGGTTTATTATGTGGTATGACTTATGCTATTATTGTGCTGTTATTTATGTTTTCTTCTACATTAAATGAACGACAAATCCATAGCAGAGAGTCCCAATTATGTTCCTTTAATAGCTAATAGCAGAAATTATGCAGATTTTTACCAGGAGTGAAATAATGTGTCCATCATTTGAATGTGCAATGGTGTTAAATAATTCATGGGTACTAAATGAAAGGGGAAGCGTCTCTGTACAGCAGTGGATGAAAATGTTCCTTATAATGATGGATCTGTTTTTAAGCCGTTTATAGCACAGAGGACAACTTACTACCTGTTGTTTTGAGTAACAGGGGACAGAGGAGGCTTAAAAAAACAACCTTTGCCAGGCTTATCCAAGGCCCATATTACTGATACAACTCATGGCTCAGTTTGAAGTAATAAGCTGTACCAAATAATAATAGAAAATTGGCTTGTCCAGTTAGGCAAAGTGTCTGAATTAATCTCTTGGTCGTTAAATGAATTTGCTATACTGTAATGGATTCGAGAACCATACCCCATAACAAGAGTTTATGAAGGTTTTATTTCAGTTTTATTGGTTGAATTAATCATTGGACTTTATATGTGGAGGAAATTGGACCACAGAGAGAAATGCCAGAGGTCAAAAGTGATGCCTTCTTTTATGATTCTGTAACTATAATCATCATCTTTTTGAAACAGGCTTTTCATTCGAGCACCGTGAAACAATCCATCCAGCATCTATCTGTAGTGCAGCAAAGCTGTCATAAATCCTGTAGAGTTGTTGATGTCAAACTCATGTTGATATAAGAGTCATCAAATGATGAGGAACCTCGCAGTGAGGTGGTTACTATATCTACAGTTAACACCCACGGGTTCGTTTCAGCCCTTGCTGAATTCGAAAGGATGCTCCTTGGGGAGCAGTGGGATTTCTCGACAGCTGCATACACCATTCCCCCAAGGAGTAACAAAGTGTCTTTTTATGATGCTGAAAGATAACCTTAGTGTATCTGCGCAGTACAAGTGAGGACTACCTCCTGTCCATGGTTGTATCTTGTGATCATGGCTCCCAGTATCAGATAACTGGACTGCTTAAACTCCCAGAGGGGACAGATTCCGCTGAAGTCACCTGGTCTGGACTTATCTTGGCCGGACCTGAGAATTCCTGGCCTTAATCTAAAGCCAGCATCAGCACGACTGCACAATCTCAGAGCCATTCACAGCACAGAGTCAAAGAAAGGTTCTAAAGAGCCCCTGGAGAAGAGCCAGCGGGTGAAAATCCAACTCTTGAGAGGAAGGCGTGGAATTTGACTCAGCATCATAAGACTGTAGACTACTACCGCATACTGAATTGTGTCAAGACGGGGGGAGACACTGAGAGGAAGTAAAAAGATAGACAGCAAGGGAAGTGTGACTTTACTCAAATTGTTGAACTATTTGTGTGTGTGTGTGTGTGTGTGTGTGTTTCCAGTGGACATCCGCCAATCTCTATCTGGATTTTCTCTCTAATCCTATACCTTTGAGTTTAGTTCTTCAATCCTGTGTTCACCCAGGTAAACAACCTGGTCAGCTGTGATTTCCTCCTTGCAGCCTGTCAACCCCACCCTGTCTCACACAGATAAGCCCAAAAAAAGGTTATATTGTCTCCATGACTATTCAAGTTGTAAACAACCTGCATTACAGGAATGTCCCCGCCTGAAACATATTAAAGTCACAATGAACAATGAAATGCGAGTGAGGGAGGGGTTTAAAACACAGAGGCATCATTCAAAAGTGCTAACCAATGGGTGATCAGTTAGGAAGAGAGCTAGAAGTTAATCTACTAATGTCACATTCTCATGCCACTCAATAGAGGTAGAAAATTTAAACAATCTAAAACAGAAGTGTTAACTGTTTCAATGTCAACCCCTATAAATAGATCAGCATGGGTCCCTATGTAGACACTCCATTTTGCAGTGATGTTAAACATACCGGTGGAAATCCAGCATAGAAGACAGAGAGTACAAAACACAACACCAGAAACGCAAGATAAGTCTTTTTTCCCTCCTTTTTTAAACAATTTTAATGTGTTTTTGGGTGGAATTCTCCTTTAAGGTTTATGTGCCACATAGATCATTATTTGGAAATGGACAAACAGTGCCTGCTCAGCTCTGTTGATTCAATCAGAACAAACTCAGTTGTTCATGAAGCATGCAGCTTGTGGATAATTTATACCTACAAGTCCATGTTAGACAATCACAAAGGGGACGTGTTTGATTTAGCTGAAAATGGGAACTTGGGGAATGCAGCCTGTCACTTCCATCTGCCTATACCGTCCGCCTACAGTTGTGCCAATGCGGATGATTATAGCTTTTGTACAGTTGCACCGAATTTCTGTAATCACCTCTCTGACTGCAAAGTGTTCTCCTCTGTGAACATACAGTGGCTCAGATGTCCTGCTTTGAGCAGTGAGGGGGGGCTGGGGTGGTTAGGCGAGTGGCGGCGGTGGGAGGGTGATATACAGTGACATCTTTGAAATGGAAAATAATAGGGGGTTTAAATTACTCAGATCTGTTCAGAGCTAAAAAGGTTTGAGCAGCAGCATTCACCTTCCATTGGAGTTTTTTTTTTTTTTTTTTGCCATTTTCAGTCAATGAAAGCATAGCTCGTTTCAGCCTGGCATTCAAACCGAAGTAAATTGCTAGTGATGGTGGTTTGCCGCTGAATGGTGTGAGGCATTTCCTTTCGTCTACAAAGAAGACTGTACTAAATCAGGATTCACTGTACTTATGTATCATTTCATTTCTTGATTTCAGACCACTTGTTACTGTGCTATTAAGTAAAATTTTTTGGAAAATTATTGTGGCAAAATTTGTGTGGGCGCAGTGCACTCTGCAGTGTGGTGCTAATATACAGCACAGCACAACATACGTTTGCCTTGCACCACAGTTGAAGATCTGCTTGTTACAGATATATGCATACTATCAACTCACACTGAACACATAGACTTGCCAGAGATAGAGATCATACAGAATATTGTTCAACAGCATTTATTTTTTGTTTGATTTAAATCCTGTAGTGTTCACTTTTGTCCAATCAGTAAATAAAGTCACTACATCTTTGATATCTGATCATCGCTTTTTCATCTTTTTAATATCTGTTCAAGGTTACAGTTGCCACTGTGTCCAGGAAATTTAATTTGTGGAAATTTAGGGCAACCAGGTGACACAGAGGCCATTATGTGTTGTGAATCCCTTTTCTCTGCAGTTTTTCACTTTCCAGAAGGAGAACACAGAAAAAGCAAACACATTATCAAATGCTGCCACATGCTCTTATGAAACTCAGAGGAAACACCTCTCTACAATGTGTGAAGCTTTTTTCTTTTTTTGGCATATCACCCCTTACAGCAGCGGCGGCTGACCAGAGAGGGTCAGAAATTGCTCCGAGGTTCATTTGTTTTCTGTGAAGTGACGGTGGTGGCCTTGTGGTTTCATATGTTCATATTGTTTAAGTTTGATTGGGGGGGCGACAATGAGAGATTGTTGAAAAATGTGCAGTATATAAAGAAACAGAGGTAGGTACAGGTTCAAGTGGATGCACAGATTGTATTAAGTTGATTAGGATAGATATGGTGCATAGAGGAGTGGGTGACAGCTGGTGAGCTTGTTGCTAAAGATATGGTTGAGACCACTGGTTTCCAGTGAAGCAGTCCTCTCTGGTCGACAGGCAGGCCTGAACACTGGCATTAAGCTGCTGTCAGCTCACACTCGCACATAAGAGCGAGATTCTCTGAGGTCAAACAGCAGACTGTATCGCCTGTCAGACACCAACAGGGATGATCACCATGACAGGAGAGCGAGCAGAGGAGGTAATCTGCTGAGGGATCCAGACAGCTAAATATCCCCTGACAAAGTCCAGACCCATCAATCAATGTCTGAGTACTTAACTGATGTCTAATTTACCATGTTTTGATGTTTGGAACTCAAATATATTAAGATTGCAAGCCTGAGATGTACTGTAAGCACTTGCATTGGATCTGATTGAGTGAACTGCCCATCAAAAAACACGATGCCATCTACAGATACATTGAGTATTCAGCTGCATTTAGCTGCTTTTAGCATCTCAGTTATAAATGGCGGAGACAAGGGCTGGCTGAGGGAGGCCATGGCCAACACTGCACCCTGGCCACCCTAAGCACCACGTCACTGATTTTTTCCCTGCATACACAACACATTGTAGTTGTGCCCATCGTCCTCCCCTTAAGCACTGTGTGACCTAGCTATGGCATGCCACAGACTATTTCCAATGGGAAAAAAACCCACAGTTTAGAAATCACACAGTCACAGGTAAATTTATAAAATCAGACAGATGTTTGACTATATAGTGTATTTTAGTGCAGTGTTCCCCAACCCAGTCCTCAAGGACCGCCTTTTCCTGCAGGTTTTGGTTTCAGCTCTGCTCTTGCACACCTGACCCAATTAAGGCCCACGCATCTTCCTGCACACCCTCCTCAGGTAGATCTGCTTCAACCAATCAGCATGAAGCCATTAAATGGATCAGGTGTGAAAGTTAAAACACACTGGGTTCATTAGCTGACATTTCACAGGCTGCAGCACAGTCTTTTTTTTTCAAGATTTTTTTTGCAATCAGGACTAAGCCTTAACAAGTGGGATGTGCTCTTAGCAGGTGAGCTACTGGGGCACCCAAAGCATGGTAATTTTTTAGCATAGCGTGAAGACAGCAGTGTCACACCAAAGTAAAGACCATGATGAATCTGTAGCTACCAAGCATGTCATGCTTAAGTTAACATTTAAACAGCCTATTTTTAAAACAAGCTCGACCAGAGCAGACACTTGTACCTCTTTAGTCTACCCCGTTCTTGATAATATGCTGAGAAAGTTTGTAAATATTCAAACTGAGGAGAGGTCACTCTCATGGGGTTAGATTATTGATGCATTAAGCTGTACAAAGTAATATAATATTGGTGGTGGTTCATGTGGCACCAAATCTAACAACTCAAACACAGTGCAGGGAGTCAAAATCCCTGAAGTGCATTATTTTTGAGAAGCATGACAAATTGTGCATTTCATATGCCAATTTGAAAAGTGTGCTGGTTCTGACTGTGTCAGAGACTGTTTTATCCATTGAAGGTAATATAAAAATGGCAGCCCTTTTTGATTCCTAATGGCGACTTTTTAGGCTTTAGCGAGATGTAGCTGCCTGAGTAAGTGCATTAAAGGGAGAGTCAGCTGAAATAGTGACTATCCTGGGCTACGTTACAGTGCTGTGCAGGAAAAAACCACTGGTCAAGACACCGATTTCTGTGCCACCTCAAAGTAAACACTTGTCCCAGCCTGACTACCACCATGAAAACTGATACTGTAAAATATTGTGCTTTGCGTAAAGTATCCAGATAACCTAATGAGATCTCAAAGACTCTACCTTACATGACATGAAAGTCACCTACATCTCACTGTTGGTGTTTGAAGCCCTCAGTGACATGAAAGTGCCACATAAGTCACGTTTCTTTGTTTGATACGCTTGATAACGTGTAGCTCCCCGTGTGCTCTTGTTTGACAAGCAGCATCACATCGACAGTGTTTGCTTCTGAGCACACAGCAGGCCTCCATCATGTTCCACATACTGAAAATATCATCGCACAAAACTGAACAGCCATCTCCAACTGTGACAAAAATGGTAAAGGTTAAAGTGTGAGCCCTCTATCCAGTGTGCCAGAATGGCAAAGTACTTTGTTTATTCCCTGCTGGTATTCACAGTGAATTCGAAGCCCCTGGTATATCAGATAATTTGCCCTTTTCTCTTCCCCTGCCATTTGGCCCCATCAGTCTTGGCTGTCTTATCTCTGACGGGAAGAACCAGCACCCTCTCTCTCCATCTTACACTCTCCATCTTACAGCTCTGACCTCCAGACAGATCTGCCGTCAACTCAGAGGCACAGAGCATGTGTGTTATTCCATAGTTTTCTCCGTGTGGGAGTTGATATATCTTAAGTACTGATATTGGCAAACAGACATAGAGTTTTGTACTTCAAAAAATTTAGCCTGTAAAGATAAATGTCATAACACAGAAACTGTGCCTGTGCTGATTGCAAAACCAATAATGAATGAAATATATTATAATTATTAGAATAATTAAGGTCATATTGGTGTGCATACTAATTATGATTCTGAAAAGCTCTGAGAAAAAAAAATATGGCTATATTTTGTTGTCTGATTGCAAACATCAAGCAGCATGGATTGCAGGTCTGCACCATGGAATCAGCTGAAGAAAACTAAGCAGAGAGAAAGAGTTAGAGATGTGAAGGAGAGATTGAGGGAGTATTATGGTCAAAGCCATTGTGTGATGTGATATCAGGAATCCTGAAAGTGCAGACACCTTTGATCATGTCAGCTTCGCAGACAGACAACATAAAAACTCCAAGCAACATGGGTATTTGGAGGGGTGAGAATAACAGCTGTTGCTCATGGTGAAATCATTGTCCTGGTCAGGTGAAATGTTACGCTTTTCACAGGCTGGGTTTGGAAGTCAGATCCCCATGAGGATCAACATCCACGTCTTCAGTAGGCAACCACATCCAGACAGAAATTAAGAGCTCCAGGGGTCCGTGAGGTCTGTACTTCTGTGGGAGTCAAACCTGCTACAGTCTAACAGCAGCAGCGTTTGTTTAAAGGACAAGTTTGTTATTGTGGAATCTGGACCCTATTTACAGATTACCTGGCATAATTCTCCAATGTACCGACCATCATTTCATCAGTGGCTTCAGTATTGAGCCTGATATTGATGTGCTGCAGGCTCCTGCTCAGCTGTAACAACAGTCGATGAAGCAATTGCAAATGGCTTTGAAAAACTAAGATTAAGTTACTTTCAGAAAACTGGAAGTCTTTTGTATACTATCAGAATGTTCTCCTGAAAAAGGGTTCACAAACTGATAATTAAATCAACAGAACTGCTCCGTTTGGAACAGAACCACTTTATTTCACAAACCAAGCACTGCCTTTTGAAATATAAACTTCCACACTGAAGCTAGACATCTGCCCAGCTGGAGTCCTACGCAGAAGGAGCCAAAATAAACCCCAGAAGAATACGACCGTCTAAGCCCTTAACTACTGAGCAGCAGTTTTTCTAGCAACTTTAGTCTAAGGAGTGACATGCTTTGTCTTGATGGATCATTCTGGTCACTGTGCAATATTGTGCTTCTGGTAAGGAAGTGGAAGAAGAGTGAATTATTTTCAACAGTTTCCTCTGTTCTTTGGAAAACAGAGCACTGGCAGTTCATTGACGCATACAGTATATAAGGCAACCAGTCCAACGGTGGACAGGGTTGGTGTGTTTTCTTGGCTCTGATCATGTTACCTGCGCGCGAGGTGAGGCAGCGCGTCTGTCTAAGCTCCTGTCAGATCCGTAACAGCCTCACACTTTCTCCACACTGCTGTCTCATTCACAGTCTGACAACACAGCCTCACTTACCGTCTCGATTCCAGACTGCTTGTACCATTTGCTTTATTGTCCTTTGATGAATCTCTAACCTGAGACTCAAACTGTACATTTTCACAGTGCATTCCTCGGTGGTCAGTCTGTGATGTACAGTGTGCCTCTGTGTAGCTGATTTGTTTACAATAACATCTTCAGAGCCTCAGGTGCAACATATGGCAAAATTGACCTGATTCACATTATTTCAAGGCTGCTTTCAAAAATTCGGATGCAAATTACCTATGAAATTACATTTATGCAAAATTTCCGTGGGAAACATTAACTGTAAAGGGATTACTGTGTTTCTTATCTTACTGTTTTTTTCTTTGTATCGTGATCACTTCATTCTCCATTCAGGGGATAAGCTTGTTCATTTTAAGTCTTTCGCTATTCAGCAATCATGTGTTGCCCTAAACAAATAAATCACTGTTGTGTGCTAATGATGCCATTAGAATGCAACAGTAATGCTGGTAACACCCCAGGCCATGTGCGTTAGAAAGGCTGTTTTAGTACCTTGTCTGATATTGTACTGTAGCAGCGAGAGAGACACCAACAGTTCTCTGGTTTCAATATAATTAAGGGATAATGGTACAACAGTAATGTCTTACAAGCTAATAATGGAGGCCCTCAGTCGATAAGAATTGATCTGGGAGTCATCTCATTAATGACTGAGGCTAAACCTGATGGTAGCTTTGTCTTAGAGAGTGAAAGCAGAATGAAAACCATGACAATATGGATGGTCTGTGAACTCAACTTGTCCCCTGACAATGAAAGGAGGAAAATGAAACAGGATTTTGGATTATTATGCATCATTCACAAATTTCCTAAAAAAAAAATGCCATAATTGTTTTGTTTGAATTTCTGTTCATTCTGTCCCTTTGATTCAGTTCTTCGCTGAGAAGGGGTAATTTCACTGCTCTGAAATTAATAACTTTCACTCTCATTTTATGTGGCCCAAGAGTTGAATCTGCATCCTAATATCCTAATTTTGATGTGGTGATCTGGTTTTAACTGCATAGTGACAGTAAAGTAAATCTATTTTGCAGACAAAGCCAGCATTTTACAGTCCTGTAAATGTAGGATATTTCTTCAAAGAGGTTGCCAACAGATTCAATAGCAAAAATATAACTGGTTGACTGATATTGCTGCTTAACCATACAGTCCTGCTATCTTAGGAGTTCTTAGTGAGCTTTTTAGACCCTTAATGGATGTGCATTAGTAAACAGGGCTTTATGGTGTGGATAGGCAGCATTATTCATTTATGTACACTAGGATTTTGTGTTGGTGCATGCACCATCTCATCTGCAATCCAGTGAAACAAATGCTGTTAATCCTTGGACCATGATATCAGAAATAACCATTCAACCACAGATGAAAATTACGCCAGGAGAAGGACTGCAACCAACCTTACATTTGCATACAAATGCAGCATGTGATTTTGGCAGGGGCGACCAAGAGGAACCATCATTTAATGATTGCAGTATGACATATTGTGTATTTCTGTGCAACTCACTAATCCGCAGCACTGTAATTGTTGGCGGTACACAGAGTTGTCAGAGCATGGAGAGGCCCTGATTAGCTCTCACCTTACACCTTACAACAGTCAGCTCTGTTCACTGGCATTTTGCAGTGCTTTCAGTATTGCCTTCTCATTAGTTACACAGGAGACCTGAGGTGCTATGCCTCCATTTAAGCTGGTTATTTAACTCCTGGGTCAGTCCTCCCTCCTCCTCGTAATGCTGCGGCCACACTGAAACCTCGACTGAGCTCTTGGGAATGAAACTAGACAGGCAAAATCACTGTATGGGTTGAACAGTCAGTGCAGTAAGCACAACAACCATGATCAGCCACAATCTAAAATTCAATTGACACAAGGATAGGTACAATCATTCAGTGCTAACTCAGTTGTATTAAACTCTTAATCAGGTCCACAAAACTGGCACTGGTGAGTGTCACACATTTGCAAACAGTGTCAGAAACCATTTGTGTGATACTTGTTTCTGTAGTCCAGCTTTTCCAGCTTTTTAGGCAACACTGTTGCCTAAAAAGCCTGCCTGTCTCTACTGATTAGAACATACAGAGTTTTAATATGAATTTTAGGTTTCTCTTTGGATAACTGTGCACGATGCAAGATTGCAGAGGGTTTGTTTAAGTGAGGATCATGAGAATCAACTAGACTCAACCATCAATTGTCTTATTCAATGCTTTATTTGTGAGTTCAGATTAAACATCATCGCTTAAATCAACCCTTGACAATTTTACATGAGAACATTTAAATGTACACCACAGTACACTACACGTTTTTGATGCTGCATCAACGTTTCAAGTAAAACTCCAACCGAGAGTAATGCACATATAGTATTTATGTTCCCAAGTCAGTTATTTACCAAGGTCAGTGACAAAAAATAAATTAGAAATGCACTACACTCATGCCACATGCTGTTTTGTGTGCATGATCCTTGTATGCACACAAAACAGCCTTGTATGATGCAAATCTGATAAAACTGTGCGAGCTGTGGCTGTGCAATGCAAATAACAGTAAATGCAAATGCAATATACCCAGTCTCTATCCTTAGAGTGAATGTCAATAATTGAGAGAAAATTATCACCCCATAAAAGGCAGAATTGCCTCTAAGTGAACGACCAATTCAACATTGTCTGAAAAGAAAAAAACATAAGTAAGGATAAATTTGAGAAAATATGCCACATATAATAGGAAAGACATTATATATTTTATCCGTTTTAGGATCAGAAAATGATCCTTGTCTGACAATGAACAGCACTGGGCATCAGAATTAAGGCAGTCTCAACTAGAACACACTGTAAATCAAAATCTCTTGATCACTGATCGTTGCTTCTTGTGTGTGGGTGCTGGTGTAATGGACTTTTTGGACTCAACACACAATCATCTCTGCACTAATGGGCCTGTGAGCCTCATCCACGATGAGTTCACAACAGTTTCCAGCTCTCAGAAAGTACCCCTGCTTGTCAGCCTAAATGGTCAGGAAATATAAGGCCATGCCTGAGAAGCCTGACCATGTTTCCTCCAAATGGTCACATTAAAGCAGTGAACCCACAAAGCCACATTAGAGCAGACACTGGGCCTGTATTGCATCCTCTGTATTTATTACTGAAAGGGCAGCCATCTCTGTCTTCTCAGTATCTTTCCCCACATGAAATAATAATGTCATTACCGGTGCACATGAATAGAAATATTCTGATTGTGTGAACAGAGTCGCCGCTTGGCTTAGCAACTCTGACTATGCCAATCACAGAAGAACACAGAGAGGAGGCTTGGCTGAGGAGATCAAGCCAGACCTCTGACTGTTGCTGTATAAATGTATAACAAG
>OMLB01018257.1:0-13671 GCA_900302555.1 Myripristis jacobus | reverse complement strand
ACAGTAATAATTCTGCCAGCTTCAGTGATGATCATCACAAATGTTTGTGTGAGGGCTGATAAGCTGAGAACTGAAAAGATGAGACCACTGTATTGAGCAAAAAAAAAAGATAAGATACACATTTGAATGTTACATTTTTGGTGATCTAATTTATATGATCCTTGGTAAACAACAGAAAAGGTTACTAATAAACACAGACCTTCATGTGTCAATTATGGAAGAAAAAAAAAATCACACTTACTCTGGATTTTTGTTTTCAAGGCTATTATAAATTTAACCCAATCTGGTAGATATTAATTAGGTTGGGGTAAAATCTCATTAGCTTTACCTGAAGTAGTCCAGTTTGCAGAAAACCTGTTTGTCCTTGATGTAACAGCTCACATGCCGCCCCAGTGATGTCTGACACACACTGCACGAGAGGCAACGCACGTGCCAGCACAAGTTGTTCACCTGTCCCAGTAAAAAGGAAACAAATAGTCTCTGTGTTGCAGGCATCATTTTACACCTCTTTCAAGTCAAGTATTGATTTAATGACAGGTCTAACAAACTTGTCAAGTTTAGCCTTAATCACTAGACTACACAAATTCTGCTATAATCCCATTGCATAATGGACAAAAATAAGCTATTGTTAAACTAGGCCTGTGCCATGAATTGAGTCAATGAACCTTTCTGGTGAAATCCTAAATCCTCTAACAGCAACTGATTAACTTTCATGACTTGAACAAAATTCAATAATAATTCAGTAATCATACACTATGCTCATATTTTGAGTAGCCTATTTTGGTGCATTCAATACATCACTTACAATGGGCCTAATCAATCATCTCTAATTGACTGTAACAAGCCAACCCAGCTTTTGTGAAGAGCAGGACAGTAGCCTTTAAAACACAGCACATCAAACATTTGATATAAAGCATTAGCCTAAATAAAAATGACTGGCCTAGTTCACCCAGAGCATAACTCACATCCAATGAATTTGTCCAAAATCTTCAGCTGCCAAGGCCATTGCAGTCTTATGCATTCTTAATAAAAGCTTTTCAGACGGGTAAAATTATAACACCACAAAGAAAGAAAGAAAGAAAGAAAGAAAGAAAAAAAAATGTATGTGGTGATATAGATAGTATATCACCAGTAATAGTTTTTGTTTGCTGTATTACATGACGTGTCAGTATAATGACTATCACTCTGGGCTATAGTTTCCAAGAAAATTACACAAACACAACAAACAAACTCCAATTCAAACGGTCACGGGTTACCGCGTTGAATTATGTTCTGTTACATTACATTCAAATTCATTATACTAAAGGCTATAAGATGGAAAAACGTTTTTGCAGTGTAATTTTTGGCCATGGTATAGCCTACATTATAGGTGTTGTGCCAACCTTAAGGAGGTATCTGTCCACTATCTCCAGGCCGCAGGCCGTGCACAGCGTTTTGCCCTGCATGGAGCCAACGGTGGGGACTGAGGAAGAGGAGGAGGACAGGGAGGAGGATGGGGAGCATAAGTCCTCCTCGAAAATATCATCAGGCCCTGTCATGGAACCCTGTCAAGACAAAAAAAAATACATGAGTCTAGTAATGTGTGGCAATTAAAAGCAACAATGTGACAAACACACAAGGAAAAAAAATTTATTAAATTACATTAAATAAAGCGCAGACTATGACACTGTCAGAACCTAGTCTGTGTGGAGGCTTGGCTTTGGTTTGGTCACCTTGCCAATGAAAGAAACTAATTCCCATCCATTCAGACTGTTCAACATGTCTAATGTAAACGTAGGCTACATGTATTGGGGCTATTTACGGTAGCATGCTTTTTATTTGTTTGTGGGAAGTTTGTCAACTAAGAGCGAACACAGCCAACAAAGAGAAAAAGACGAACAAATATTTTCATTTTGAAATCGTTTTTGGAGTGCGTAATGTTAGGCCTGTTTCAGCTTCGCCTATCCTGTCTGTATATGCTATGAACTTTAGGGAAATGTCGTTGTGATATTGAAAATACCTACAGTACTGTCTAAAATAATTTCCACTTGCGGTTCCATGAAAACAGCCTCGGTCGAACCCAGTCCTCCGTCCGACATGGTGAGGAGGAAGCCAAAATGACCATTAAGACCCTCGGCAGCTTAATGTCCACTTCATATTTCCATGACAACCACAGAGACTGGCCTCCTCCCTAGTCAGTTTTATTACGCCAACACGAAATATTTGTAGCCTACTAAAGGCTTTCGTGTGCCTTTATTTTTGGCTGGGTCTGACTCGATTTACTCTGTGACACTCGACATATTTATTCAAGTCGCAGTCAAAGTCTGCAATTCACAGACTTTGCCATGACTAAGTTTGAATTTTCAGCATTTGAATTCAAATCAAATCCTCGCGCCTTTCCGACCCGCGCGCGCTCACAGCTGCAGGTGATTCTCGCTAATTGTCCCTGGCCGTGCGCGCGCGCACACGAGCATGAACCAACCATCATCAGCCGGATAGCTACAGGTGTGTTCGCCCGTGACCACTTCACTGTCCCCTTGCACGCCAAAATAATTCACTGCAGCCGATACAGGCAAATTTCTTCTGTTTGATTCTCTCTTCAGAATAGACTATAGTTAACTAAAGTGATAAATTAAAGTGATGAATTATCAGTTTAGGTCATTAAACTACCAGCTCTGAGGGAACACTGATTCGGAGTGACTTTTAGATGGTATCCAAATAAATATCTGTCATTTTTCTTTCTTCTTTTCTTCTTCTTGCTCTTGCACTTCATATAACTGATAAAAGCTCGAATTTCGACTGCAGGCTATAAAGTGACACCCATGGAAAGCGTTTCCTCTCTCTACAGGCTGTACTACCTGCCTGTTTTACTAGTTACAACGACGTACAGGAGGATTTACTCACTCATCTTTAATAGACTGATTCTCAAGGATGGCATTTTAAGACCTGCTGTATGGGTGGGATATACATTCATATAAGGTCGGCCTAACTATAAAGAGACGGTACTTTATGGAAGAAAAAAAGAGAATGAAATAGATTTTTGTATATTGTTTATCGTGTGATGTTCTGTAAATTGAATGGCAGAGCGCACCCTTTCATTTACAATGTCATGGCTAATAACCAACACAAATAAATAAATAAATAAGTTGGGGCAGAGAGAGGCTTTCTGGTACATGACATGACAAAACTAGGAAGGTGCTTTTGTGGATGGCCAACCATCATATTAAATAAGTAACAGGCCGGTAGTTGTTGACTATGGAAACTGTGGAGTCGGACCTGCCCTGTGGCATGTGGACAGAGACGTCTGTTTGGCTTGGGTCGCTGTTTAGAGTACACAGCAACGACACAAAAAGCCGTCTATCCCCGGGCTGTAATTCCATCTTATTTTATTTAGCTACCCTATAGGCCTTGTCACGGCCACAAACCAGCCCTCAGAAATACACGATTTCCTCTAATATCACTTTATTTTGAAGCTGTTACTCACCATGCTGTGGGAGACTGAGTTATACATGATCACCGAGCATCTGTCCGGCCCCCAAACGCATCTCCGTCCCTCCCAGAGCCAGATGTTGGATCTGTGGTGCTTACTCCACGGACAGCAGCAGGGCCGGGAATTAGTTTGTAGTCCACTGTGCTGTACACAGGCGCCTGAGCTCTGCTCCCTGCTGCTCTGAGCGCTTTCTTCACCACAACTTTTTTCTTGTTGTTTTAAGTAGCCCACATGCCTCTATGGCTGCACCTCCCACGATGGACTGGACCCGCCTGCTGCAGCATCCGGATACAATGAAGCACAGGCCCTTTTTCCCCTTTTCCCCTGTCTTTATAAATAAACAAATTGTTAGGGGGTTCAATATAGGGCCATGGGCCTAAATTTATACTTGCACAATAAAAATAAGTTAGCAAATTCTATTAATGCTAATAAGGTTGGGTTTTGTTGTTGTTGTTGTTGTTGCTGTTTTGCTAGCCAACTTCACATCTTCACATCAGACCATATCGGATTTACGTGGTCTGACATCTGAAAGAGTGGAAGTCTTTTTTTATTTATTTATTTTTATTTACTTGGGACAGTTAATGGACAGTTAAATAATTGTGCCAGAATTCGCTATTAAGCGAATTTTTTTCCTGCATAACTGAAACCTTAAAGGAAACACCTATTTCTATAAGCTGCAAAATTTTCACAACAGAAAAATCTGATTTAAAAAAATTGTTTTGCCTTGAAATCAGCTTTCCCATTCCTGAGGAAAGTTAGTCACAAAGCATTTCAAATACATTAAAGTTCTATAATATATTTTTTATTAATGTTTTTAAAAAGATCACCCTTTTTGAATTATGTTTTCAGAGTCCAGAGTTGCATCTCTTTGAACATGTCCCTACTTCAAATGTGTGAACATCTTAAAAAAAAAAAAGTCCACATTTTTTCAAAATCTTGTCCTCTAAGAGGCATTTTTGAAACTAGTTAGGCCAGATTGACATTATCAGTATACCTCATCTTTCCTTTCCTCCCATGTGGGAATTGGGAACACAGCATAGGTCGTGTTTGGGGACTGAATTATATTTATCCAGACATCCACACCGTCTGACTGGCAGCTCTCACAGGGGAGCGAGTTCACCAACACACAGCCCAACTTGTTGCATTAATTCCTCAAACCCAGTCAGAGTAAATTAGAGCAACACTATTTTCTGGGTTAGATTTCCTGAGGCTGAGTGAAATTCAGTTTTGAGATATCCGGGTGGTGAGACCTGAGGCATTTTTCTAAAAGTGTTGAAGGGTAAAACACTCTGCAACAAGCAACAGACCTGGGGTCAAAAATCTAACCATGCACTGTTACCTATTAGCACTGCCCAACCAACTTTCCAGGCCTGTGTATGTATTAAACACATTTTCATTTGCTTTTTCACCCAGGATTTCCCTTTTTTCTAGGTGTATACCACTCCCATTCATGTCTGATGTGGATTTCTTATTGGTCTGTTTTGACTGTTACTTAAGGGAATTGTCTCACAATGCTGTAACACTGCCATGCAACAAGGGGTCAAGGGGCAAAAAGGGCTCACCCCCTATGTGTTTACACAGGGTACCTCTTCTTTCATGGTTACCTTGCTATACTTTAAGTGAACTAAAAGGCTTCAGTGAAACACAGTATGAATGAAAATGTTTTTGTCGTCGTCTTTGTGAATGGAAAGGAATAGGGGCAGAAACAAGAGGCTACTTTGGACCCTTATTGGTCCAAATGTCTGCAACCTGATGCTTCAGCACCCCAGCCTTTGAATTAAAAACAAGTCATTTTTCAGGGTTAAATGTTCTGGCACAAACAGTTAGAATAGGCTCCGCTAGAAAAGAATTACACCGAAAAATGAACGATTCTCACTTAACAGTGTAGGTTTTTGCTCTGTTTTTATGGTGCTGTAGCTTTCCCACTTTTGCTATATGAGATTATCAATCAGCAAACCAAACACACATTTCAGTCTATTGTTTATGTCAAAGGCAATTTGAAGTTAAATCGTACTACGTTGTGCTTTTACTTCCTTTACTTATCTTTCTATTTGATGTAAAGTAGTTTTGGGTCTGCATAGTTTACCATGAACAGTGAAAGTACTGAACGAACATGTACATCCCAGTTTGCTGTAGCCCAAAATCTAGCCTAAAATGTTAAACAAAATGAAGGTGGTCAGGGGTTATCAGCTTCATTATGCACACGCTGTGTTATAATTACATATATTAATATTGATTTAAAGAGGTAATCTAGAGAATTTGAACTAGAGAGTTAAGAATGGAGTCATTTGTATTTTAAGTGGCTTAAAAGTTCTTAAAAACATTTTTTTGATGTTGTGAGACAGTGTCATTTCTTCGTTGTGTATCTGCTGGTTGCTAAGCTTCTTTAAAGCTACCTCACACTTACATTGAGTGAAATATTCAAAGCCAAGACACCATTGTTTTATGGCTGCATTACATCAAACAGAAAAAAACTAGATTTCTCATGCATCATTTCATACAATTCCCTGTAATTAAGCAGCACATATTTGGTATCTTTGGAAACCTTGGGATCCCCACCAGAGTTTAAAATACAGTTCTGTAGCTTTGCAGTCTTTACATGCCAGTGACAAACCCACCTGTGGGTGTGGCAGAGGTGAAGTTCGTGGGAAAATGTTTTGATCAAACAAAATTTAAATATTTGAATGTGTTAAAAATATTTGATTGTCTGAAAAAACAGTTCCACATACACAGATAATTCCAGTCAAAATGCATTTAAGAGCGTGCAGCAGATGTCTCCAGTCATCTGGCCCTTATTCCACTCCACTTGAGAGGGTCTAAGGTCTCGTGGCAACAGACACTACAGACATTGCATGTAACTTGTTTGAAGCAAATTACCAGTTGTTTAGAAATGTCCTTGAGCCAAGAGGGTCTGAGAGCCTTGGTCAACACTCACACTGCAGACACCTGCTCTCTTATGGGATGGGGGTGAAAGATAATTAGACTGTCAGACTCAGTGTTATATGTACTGGTCAAGAAGAAGTCATTATTAGAAGTCAAGAAGTCTTGGCATCTGCATAAAAGTACCAAAGAGATAACAACAATGTAAATGACATGGAAAAAGCTGTATAAAGTGACCCACAGAAAGTACTTTAGACCTCATGTGATGGAACTGCATTTATTAGCATAATCTATTGCATCTAACTTTGTGCAATATGCTCGGTAAGGTCAGTGTATGAGGTGGTAGTGATCCCCTGTAATAATGGCTGCATGCATGCGTCCTTTAATGTAAACTAAGTGCAATGTTATCATTAAAGTAATATCTAACACAAGACAGTGTAATTACATAAAAAGAGAGGAAAGTCAGTGTCCTTTTGTAACCTCTGGACAAGTCAAAAGTGTGTTTGGCATTATGACATCAGAGTTCGTGAGCGGTGGCAGTGTTTGTCATTGGGCTTGGTTTCCCCCCTCTGCCAAAAACATCCCAGCATCCCAAAAACACAACAATAATTTTTGGTCAGGGCATGACATGCCAGGGCTTATCTCTATGCTTATAAGGGTCACGGCACGGGTGTGTCACTCTACACGCATGTGTCTATGTGTGTGTGTGTGTGTGTGTGCGTGTGTTTGTGTGTATGTGTGTGTCTGAGATTACTTAGTTTGATGCCAGGGGAAGACTATGCAACTGTATGCAACATGAGCAGTGTGTGTCTGTCCATTTCTGTGTATGCCCTTGCATGTGTGTGTGACCACCCTCCTTGCTTTCATTGGTCACCTGGCTCTGAAAAGAAGTATTTAGATGTGACAGGTATGGATGGGAGGACATGACTGGACGAAGGTGGTCCCATCACTCTGTGCACTGGAAAGTAAGCAGCAGACGGTTACAATTAGGGAGAGGAGGGCTGTGCGTGTCTGTGTATGTGTGTGTGTGTGTGTGTGTGTGTGTGTGTGTGTGCATGAGTATTTTTCAAAGTCCTTCTATGACTAGAGAGCACTTTTATATTGTGTATTGTTTATATGAAACTCCATGTATAACACTTTGATTCATTATTACATCATCAGCTTTCATACAGTGAGCAGTAATACTACTGCATTTTTAATGTAGCAGTGCAACGGTATATCAACCAAAGATATACAACAGCATGTGATTCAACCTCCAGGAGGTGATGTAGAACACTAAAACTGGAATAAACAGAATCAAATGAACAGAGGTCAGAATGTCTTTTTTAGAAAACGAGCACTCAAATAAATTTTTTGTTGTTGATTTTTATTGTTTGTTGTTTGTTATTTTTGGTATATTGGTGAAAAGAGCAGGTGTTACTGGTAAATATTTGTAATCAGATGTAGGGATGATTTTATAGCATTTAGCCTCACTGACTGCCATGTACTGTATTCTACTCTGTTTAGTAAGTACTCAGCGCTGCCCCCGATGTCCAGAAGACTGTACTGCACATTTTTTCTGTCTGTCAATGGCCACTGTGGTTCAGCTTTCTCTATCTATAGGCTTTGATGTCGACCCATGATGTCGACTTTCCAAAATAAAAGTCCTCTAGGCCATGAAGATGTGTGTTATGATGCTGTTTCTCAGACACTGACAATGTTTTCCTGCACAGAGAATGCCATTCCTCACCATGTTATTCAAGTGATTTGATTTAGGTCAGCACACTAAGGACTTTACTTTTGTGCAGATCAAATGCAGTGATTTAGCAAAGTGGTAATTTTGTGGGATGCTGGCAGAATTTTACCCATTTGTGCTGGTTTGGTAATTTAGTCACTGATATTGACATTGCTTGTCCTGAAATGGCCCTAGAGTGCAGTAGGGAAGAGAGTGGAGAGAAATCTGATGGTGCTGTGAAATTTTGATGTCCTAAAATTTGATTGCACTTCTGGGAAGCTGTTGTCACAGGACATGCCCCTTTCGGCCACTCAGGATGGGTGGTCATTGTTGTCTTGACATACATCCAGCCTCTCCACTCGGTTTCCATAACAGCAATGTTACGTGGATGCATTTGAAAATTACATCCCTGTTTTTGCCACACCCCACCCCCTTTTAGACAATGTTGTTGTCATGGGACATTCATCTTTTGGCCAATCAGTGGCAAAAGGTGTTCAGTGTTATCTTGACTCATTATCAATCGTCAAACTGGGTCTTGTGATGTTACATGGATGCGTTTGGAAGTTATGGCCCTGTTTTGGCCCGTGATCAACCTTTCCACAGAGTTTAATGCAAATCCATCAGGTACTTTCAGCTGTTCTGCTGACAGACAAACAAAAAGACAGATGGACAAGGCCAAACCCATAACCTCTGCCAGAGATGAGAAAAATGAAAACTTATTTCACCAGAGTTAGGATTTCAACTTGACTCATCCGAGTTAAAGGCAAATGTCCTTACCTTGACTTACAGACAGTTATAACATCAAAATATAGTACCATGTGTTTCAGCCTTGTGAACCTTTGTTGCACTCAGTTCATAGAATATCATATGAATTTAGGCTGTATGCAAAGTGCTAAGAGTATTGTACTTAGGGGAACATGCTGTGTTGTGGTATGTAAATATCTGAATTGGTATGGATTTTGAATTCAGGTATATTGAACATGTTATAACCCGTAACAACATGTCAGCTACAAATGTGCATGTGTTGTGCATAAGCATATATCAATATATCTGTGTGGCGTGTGTGTGTGTGTGTGTGTGTGTGTGTGTGTGTGTCAGTTTCAGCACTCCTCATCATCTCAGCATCTCTTTCATCCCAGCTACAGTACCCCATCACCAGAACAACCAAAATAAACAGCAGGATTCTGGGTACTGTATTGCAGACAACAAAGCCAAATGGGGCGGGGCTGTATGAAACAAGAGGAGGGCCACATCTGGGCTGCATTAGCATCACTGGCCAATGACAGATGACTTGTATTCAGCCGGGCGACACAACACGCGGCTATATGGCGGTCTGAGATGACATGGGAGGAAATGACATCAGCGGGGGAAACTAATGCTTGTTGGGCCTCAGGGAGTGATTTCTGCCCCTGTGGGAATTGAGTTTGGTTTAGTTTTATTTGGATCCCCATTAGCTGATACAGTAGTGGCAGGCTTTCTGTGGCCCAAAGCAATCTTTCTGAGGTCATTGGGGTTGAAGTGTGGGTTTCCTTCCTCTCCCTCCTCTCCCTCTCCTCCTTTCTTCTTTCCTCCTTCTCTTCATCCTTTCCTCTGCTCCGCTCATGCTCCCTGTCTCGTCTACTGACAATGGCTGATCATTCTGGATGCTAAGTGTGATGGAAGCGCAGAAAAGAGGAGAGGAAAAAAAGACAGATACTCTTTGACCCTGCCCTCACGCATCATCAGGAAGTAATTAACTAGATAGCAGAAACTAACAAATCAACAAGCATGTTGGTGGTTTATGGACCAATCAGCATCTCCTGCCCCAATCAGTCAGAGGAGAGGAAGAGGGAGATTGGACATGACATCAGGAGGTCAAGGGTCAAAACTGGATTAAAGTTAAAAATATGGGCACTTCATGGGCCACAGTGGTGGCATACAATATGATTTAGATAGTGTATGTTTAAACCCAGATATACTGAGAATGAGAAAAAATTGTCATGTAATAAATGAAATGCCCCTGGGATTCGATTCAGGCACTGACATGGCCTGGTTCACTTTGAAAAGTTTCAAGCAAGAGCGATTTCTCGGTTGGAAAACTAACCTGGGCCAATCAGTGCCGTTGTAGGGCTGCACAAACCTAACATTGTTGACTAACTGTACTCCTGGTCTGTTAGAATTAGCCCAGCTGTGTCCAGCTTCACCAAATCATTTGTTCAAATGTTTTTCATTGCTTTTTTTAAGCAATATAGAGCTCTTGCATTTGTTGTGAGCTCTTTCTCCAACAAATTGACTTGGCATAAATGAGACAAAGTGTCAACATTGATGGATGTTTTTGTAGTTGGTTAAAGTTGCTCCGTTCTGCTGATTTGCTACACACTTATCCCATTTGTATTTTTCTCCACTGGAAAATCAAACATAGAAATGAGAGCTACATTTGTGAAAGTGCCACCCAAACAAAAATGAAGATCATTGAAATGTATTTGTGTCAGCTTAACAGTTAGCAGTCACTTTCTGGTTCCTCCCATGCTTTACTGTGGTCTTCAATGATAAACCAGCTGTAACACAAATTTCATAGCACCAGCATCCCCTTTTCACTGAGCAGTCTGACAGTCTATACTGTACATCTGTATGTGAGACCAAATGTCATCAACCCAAGAATTTTTTGTGAAGGCCCATTTCACATTAGAAAAGATTTGATCAAAATGTATGTTATTCAATGGCATATTAGTCAGTTCCAAACCGATAACGTATTGTCCTCTTTTGTATTACTACACTTTTGAAGACTTCATTAAATTTTACCCTTAGCCTTAACTCTCTGCATTAGGCTATATGCCGAGCAAAGCAGCTTATCCTGTGCACCTTATTCTAAACTAAACCTCTAAAACAGGTCATAGCCTTTAAATAGAATATTAAAAAAAGTAGAGACTGGAAAATGCCCTTTTTAAGTATAGAAATACTAACAAACACCCACATATCTGTTCAGTAAAACGATGTATGATAAAGCTTTTGCCTCAAATGTGAGTTTATCTCACACTCTACTGTTACATGCATGTATGTTTTTGTAATATCCCATTTGTGAAATTCCCTGTTATCCCATTAACTCAGATGAGATTTTATCACATTCTCTAATATTTGTTTTGCCTGCCATACACCTCTTTCTATCCCATGATATTCAAAAAACTCAGTGGATCGCTATTTCTGTGGGAGCGAATTTTTCAAAGCTCCCTCACCGCTCCAAAGGAAACATTGCCTTCTCCTCAGAGGGAAACTGGCGTGCTAGAGCTCTACTGAGATTAGCATGGTTAGTCGAAGCCTCTGGATTTCAGTGGTTTTATTGCAACACACACAGTCTTTACAGTCTCTTTGATGTTGCACTCAAACATGAATAATGGATATAGCTGTCATTAGTCTGGTGATGGTTAAAAGGCTGAAATGTCATATTTTTACAATAACCTAATATAGGTGATTCCACATGCAAGCTAGCGTTTTTGGTTGTTGGAGGTTGGAACATCCACAGGGTAATGGATTTCACATCATAAAGATGAAAAAGAGGTAAAAAGAATGTCAGCTTCTCAGTCAAAGTCTTTACAAGCCATTGTAGTTTGATTAGAGAGCCTCGATCATTTATTCTAATGCCAATTTTGGTCTAAATGATGGCACTGAAATTTCATTCTAGGGCATTAGAATGAAATTAGAATGACGTCTTTTCATTGTTGCATTGAAAATATCTCTTTTATCCGTATTTTAAACCAAACTGAGTCTAATACACTTGCTGTCCTGACAAGGTCATCCTAATGAACTAAAGTGTTGATGTCTTTTATCTGTTTTACAGAAAACCAATCTGAGGTAGGCTTACTTGGCATCTTTCTCTTCTCCTCCTCACCATTTTCCCACTCATCTCTTCTTCTTTTTCTTTCTTTCTTTCTTTCTTTCTTTCTGTCATTCTTTCTTTCTTTCTTTCTTTCTTTCTTTCTTTCTTTCATTCATTTTTGGATCTGTCTCTCTAACTCTTTTGTGTTTGTCTGTCTATCTGTCCTTCTCTGTAGCCTGCATTACCACCATTACCAGCATGCCCAGAGCATTGCTACAAGTGCATGTGTGTGTGTGTGTGTGTGTGTGTGTGTGTTTGTGTGTGTGTGTGAGTGAGAGAGAGAGGAGAGACACAAAGGAGAGACACAAGTAGTGCTGGCAATTATGAAAATGACACAGATATAATTGAATAAAAACAATAAAAAGTTTTATGAGTTACTACAGATCAAGCCATTCAAAGCGGCCTTCCATGCATGCCTTCTGTTTACCCAATGATAAAAACAACAACAACAAACAAGAAGTCAAAATAAAAGAAGAGAAAGTACATTATTGGCCTGGGCCTGGTTTTACAAATGCATAGATAATCCTGATGGGAATTACACATGTAGGTTTCTTCCTGGTCGTGTATTTTGGTTTAAATACGAACATTCCAGCAGAAATATAATATCGAAAGTGAAACCACTTCTCAAGCATACCGAGTGGAAAAATATCAGAGGTGTACATGTACTGTTATTCAATTCCTGAGCTGTGTGTAGAGGGGTACTGGGCATTTCTTCAAGGAAGAAAACCTCAGTTTCTTGACTGAAGTGACTGCATCCTGCTGTTCACAAAGCCACTCTTCAATTTATTTTGCAATAAAAGTCCAGCAGTAGTTTATCAGAATTAGCTTGGGTATATGAGAACATCTGTGGATCCACAAAACTGGTAACAGTGTGGTACAGTCTTTTTCTACAGATTTATAATGTGCATGTGGCAGGTGGTTACAGTGTATAATCGTGTATTAGAGGTCAGCTGTCCATTCTTTAACAGCTGGCGTATATGAAGTTCACCAGCAGCATCTTTCTCTGAGATGAATGGAACAGCTCAGTTCCTCTTGATGCCTTCATCAGAGCCAAACAGCAACCCTCCTCCATGAATGTCATACAATACCTGCTTTCCTTTAAAAGTCAACCAGCTCTGAGTTGTAAAGGTGAGCATTTGGCCATGGATGCCATCTATGACATCCGGGTAACCCCTGAAGATGAGAATTTCAGTGATGGAATCATTAGAAGAGAAGAGAAGGGGGAGGTGGGTCAAGGGTATCAGTCAAAGAGATACAGTGGATATAAAAAGTCTACACACCCCTGTTAAAATGCCAGGTTTTTGTCATGTAAAAAAATGAGACCAAGATAAATCATTGCAGAAATTTTTCCACCTTTAATGTGACCTATAACCTGTACAACTCAATCGAAAAACCAACAAAAATCTTTTACAGGCAGGAAATAAAAATAAAAAACTAAAATCATGTGGTTGCATAAATATGCACACCCTTAACTAATACTTTGTTGAAGCACCTTTTGATTTTATTACAGCACTCAATCTTTTTGGGTAGGAGTCTATCAGCATGGCACATCTTGATTTGGCAATATTTGCCCACTCTTCTTTGCAAATATGCTCTAAATCTGTCAGATTGCGAGGGCACCTCCTGTGTACAGCCCTCTTTAGATCACCCCACAGATTCTCAATTGGATTCAGGTCTGGGCTCTGGCTGGGCCATTCCAAAACTTAAATCTTCTTCTGGTGAAGCCATTCTTTTGTTGATTTTGATGTATGCTTT